>WBNH01000291.1:0-62845 GCA_013401255.1 Urocolius indicus | reverse complement strand
TCACCCTCGGCGTCCCGCCGCTCCCGCTCCTCGGGCCGCTCGTCGCGCCGTCCGTCCGTCCGACCGAGCGCCCGACCCAGCGCCCGCCGCTCTCGTCGCGCCGAGCCGAGCCGGCAGCCGCTGCCCCGGCGCGATGTGCGGGGGGATGGCGGCCAAGGGGCCGGGCGGGCCGCGGTGGTGGCAGAACCGACGGGCGCGGCTGCTGTGCATGCTGGCGCTCACCTTCCTCTTCTTCGTGGTGGAGGTGGTGGTGAGCCGGGTCACGTCGTCGCTGGCCATGTTGTCCGACTCCTTCCACATGCTCTCCGATGTCATGGCCCTGGTCGTGGCGCTGGTGGCCGTGCGCTTCGCCCAGCGCACCCGCGCCACCAAGAAGAACACCTTCGGGTGGGTGCGGGCCGAGGTGATGGGCGCCCTCGTCAACGCCGTCTTCCTCACCGCCCTCTGCTTCACCATCCTGCTGGAGGCCATCGAGCGCTTCACGGAGCCCCACGAGATCCAGCAGCCGCTGGTGGTCATCGGCGTGGGGGTGGCCGGGCTCGTCATCAACCTGCTGGGGCTCTGCCTCTTCAATCACCACGGCGTCGGGGGCCACGGCCACTCCCACGGGCACGGGCACTCGCACAGCGGCAGGCAGCACCCCCGCAGCGGCCCCAAGCCCGAGCAGCAGCCCGGGGACGGGGAGGCTGCGCTGCACCGGGAGGAGACCAGCACCTTAGTGGAGAACTGCAGCAGCTCCAACGGAGTCGGCCAGGAGAAGCTGGGTAAGCCCTGTAGCGCCTCTGTCCCGTCCTAGCGCAGCAGGGACTATGTCCCAGCATACCGGTGTCTGTGACCTAGCGCTCGTGTCCCAGCTTAGCAGAGACCGTGTCCTAGTGACCGTGTCCCAGCATAGCAATGTCTACGTCCTAGCACTTGTGTCCCAGCACAGCAGTGCTAGGAAGCAGGGGAGGCCCTTTCCCCGAGTAAAGCGGTAGTCATCTCGGTCCCACCAGGCACGAGCTTCGTGGGGACCATTCACCCCTCTTCCTGGGAAAGAGGCAAGAAACTTTCTTAGCGGCACTCAGACACATGGCCATTGCTCCTCCTCTACCTTGCACCTTTCCTTCCAGTGCTAAAAGAAGTGCTTTAAACTGTGTGTCTCTCTTGCAGACAGGTCAAAGCATGAAAGAGCGTTAGGGTAAAGCAGTTTGCCTCAGAAAAAGTTGATGCTGCTGGAGAAGGCACATGACAAGTGTGTTTTTGCCTAGCGACACAAGCTGTCACAAGACGTTGCCCTAATGCCTTTGGAACTGGCTGCGCATCAAATAAAGCGCAGCTCAACACTTTGGTCCTGACAGTCAGATCTCTCCATTGGGTCATTTGCTAGCCACCTGAGAAGCTAATCTCGGTCCGAATGGAACATACTGACTTATATTCCACTGTAACAACGTCGTACTTCTTCATGACATCTGTATTAATAGGAGGAAGTCTTGGAAAATACCAATCAGGACCGTGGAAGTTGTGCAATAGGCACTTGAATGTGGAGCTCACTGGTTTCAAGGGTACATGCGTGGTTTCTTTGAATCAGTTTTCTTTAGCTTTCTAAAGCACGCACCTTCCCACTCGCACATAGGGATATATTTAAAGTCTTCCCTTCCCAATTATGATGAAACTGTCTGTTTTGTGGGAGGGAGTTTCTTGTGTTATTTTCTTAATGGATCCAAAAGCTTGCATAGTTGATTTGGAAGTAATTTGGTCAAAGCCAAGCAGAGCGAAAAGTTGCCTTATGGTCGCTTCTCCACTTTAATCATATGGCGTTGATGTTAGCAGGAGGAAGGGGTTTCAAGACTTCAGAGCCCACGCCTCTCCTGTATTTTTCAGGGCGACATCAGGAGACCACTGTTTTATCTTAAACTGAGTTTTAATTGAGCAAAGTGAACTTTGCTACAGTTCAGGGTCTTTTTTTCTGTGGTTGAGGGTTCCAATACATGTTTGAGAAACTCAACAGTCCCTCTCGCTTGTGTTTTGATTCCATGTTGGTTTTGAAAAAAAGCAGGTTTAGCAAGAGGATAGGAGAGTTCCTCTGAATATAATACACCGCTTTCTTGACCACATAATAAGCTCCTACTGTTGGTTTAGTTCTGACAAAAGTATCCTACTAATTAGTTTCCAACAATGTAAAACTCTCTTAACTGTTGATTTGGTGGATCTGTTGGCTTGTGAATTGTTTTTGCGTGGTGAAAAAGGTCAGAGAAATTGGCGCATTTTGCCAAGTTTTGGACTGGTTCTGGACTAAAAGGTTAATTTTTAACGTGGATTAATACATATACTGCTTTGAGCTAACTTGTCTGGAATTTCTCATGGATGTCTTTCTGGCAATAAAAAATAATTTCTTGTGGGTATTTAGGTGGCAAAAGGGTACAATTTTGGTCACAGTGAAACTTTGAAATAAGTTTGGATTTCCTTCTGTGCCCTGTCATGGTTATGTAATGGATGGAGTTATTCACAGGTCACCCACGGAAGCGTTACAGGTGAAAAGTGCTCGAAGACTTGTGCAAGCTGTGTGGCTGAAGACTAGGGAAATGTCTGAGAGTGGTACAATGACTTCACTGGAAATTGCAAAGAAGGGTAGACCCTGATTTCCTAAGGTGAAAGTGGAAAGCTAGTGGTAGCCTTAGGGGCTAGTCCTGCACAGGTGTCTTTGTGCCGTTAAAAACTAGCCTGTGCCTTTCTGGAACCATGTTTCCTGTTACCTGCCTTTATAGATAGATCTGCTGACTTTCCAGATCTTTTCTCTGAGTACTTGGTAGGCAGCAGAATGTCAGAAAAGTTCCTCTTTCCTAGCCCTCCCTGAGGTCTGAACTCTGTAACTTGAGATATTTTTCCGCTAGTTTCTTGATTTCTCTGGCAAGTTACAGGTCCCTTATTCTGCGGCTCTTAGAATTTGTGTGGAAAATGTAGCTGGAGCTTTAGGACAGAAGTGTGATATGCACAAGGTTATGAGCCTGGGGCTTGGAACTGACCTGCTCAGCCGCCTTCATAGGAGCCTGCCTCTTCTTCTGAGAGGAAAGAACTTACAGGCACTTTATCACAGTCATAAGAGCAGAGCGGCAGAAGCTGCAGGTCATACTAACGTGTTAATGTTTACAAAGCTCTGACAGAATAACCACGGAAGCAGTAAGAACTCCTTGTCTCAGTTTATTGGGCTGGTGGCCAAGTGCCCATTACACTTCTTTAGCACAGTAAACTTTCCGTCCAAAGAACTTTTGAAGAAAAGTAGGAAGTTAATTGTGTAAAATACTTTAAATTTTAAACATCGGAAGATATTTTCCCTTCAAAATTTTTCTTCTTTGTAGTGATGTGTGCATTTATTCCTGTATCGCTAGTTAGGTGCGATGGAGTGGCAATATTGAAACAGTTTGGACAAAGGAGGGCACTAAAATGTTCGTTTGTGTGTTGGACGGTCTGTGACATATGGCTTTGGGCATCAGCAGCTCTGTGTCACTCAACAGCTGCGTGTCACTTAAAAAAACAACCAACACCAACTGAAATATATGGGGTTTATGTATTCTGAAATATAAATAACGGTAGTTTGTCACCTCTGAGAGCTCCAGTGATAACTTAGACTGTCTTGTAGTCAATACCGATAAATTTTGTGGTTTAGACCAAAAAGCTTGGCTCACTGCATCTTACAGTCCTGCTGGCTCCATGCACCTCTCAACTTCCTTGTAGAAATGAACTACTAAACCCCAGAAAAAGTTACTATAAAGCAATATCCATACAGCTTTTGAGCTCCTGGCCTTGAAGTTGTAATATAAAATAGCAATGTAATCCTATGATTTAAAAGAGATTTTTGCAATGTGATGAGCCTTTTGGCTTTTCAAAGCGAGGAGGGGGGAAGTTACTTAGCTACTTATCCGGCTTTTTTTAATATATGCTCTGCAATTCTGCATAAGAAAAGAACAGGGAATAGTCAAATGGTTAAACAGCTGGAAAATGTGAAAACAGTTTTTCAGCAGAATAAATGAAGACGCAGTCATCTTCAAGTTTGAACTTGAAGCATCTTTTCATGTTCAAACAATTGCCTTGTAGACTACTCGGATCACTTACTGGGACAATTGAATATTTGTCAGCCAGAGAAAACGTTGCAAAGTGTTATGGGTAGAATTGCTGGCTTTTCAGTTTCGTACTGGATGTGGCAAGCTTAATGCCAGTTGTTATTTTACCTGGAGTGATGTGTGATGTTACAGCCCGTGCCTAATCGTTTTACTGTTTTCTTGCCAGGCGACATGAAAGACGACATGGCTGACCTACAAGTGAATGGCAACGCTGGCCATTATCCTCTGGACGTCGAGGAGGTTGAAGAAGACTCCAGTGCGCAGCTTAACATGCGTGGAGTTTTTCTGCATGTTTTTGGAGATGCCTTAGGTTCAGTGATTGTGGTAGTGAATGCCTTGCTCTTTTATGGGTTGTGGAATCCGTGCCCCAAAGATAGGCCCTGCTTTAATCCATGCGTCAATAATCATTGCATGGAAAATGCTACTTTATCCCAAACACTTGGCAGAGCAAACGGGTCTGAGGCAGAGAGCGTTCCGGTGGCTGGTCCATGCTGGTTGCTATATTTAGATCCAGTCCTTTGTCTGATAATGGTTTGTATCCTCCTTTACACAACTTACCCGTTACTTAGGGAGTCGGCCCTTATACTTCTACAGACTGTTCCCAAACAAATAGATGTTCATTCTCTGAACTCCAAATTGCGTACCCTTGAAGGAGTTGAAGCAGTCCACGAGCTACACATCTGGCAGCTAGCAGGCAGTAGGATCATTGGCACTGCTCACATAAAGTGTCCCGACCCCTCCACGTACATGATGGTGGCCAAGCGCATCAAAGAGATTTTTCACGACGAGGGGATTCACGCAACCACCATTCAGCCCGAGTTCGCCAGCGTTGGCTCTGAGTCGGGGAGAGGGAAATGTGAGTTCCCTTGCAGGACTCAGTGTGCTTTGAAGCAATGTTGCGGAACAGTAGAAGATAATACTGCAAAGAAGACAGAAAAATCTTCATCACTTAGCATTTCCTGTTCAGAAGTTGTCATCGACTTTCCGAAAGCCAGGAGGACTAAGTCAGAGAGCATCCCTTCGGTTAAGCTGGCGGCAAACACCGATCAGAACGAGCAGTTTGAATCATCTTTGTAACTCCCCAGATGGTGCCGACCACCTGAGCTTTGGGTGACTTTCACAACAGCTGTATCGCAAGAGGAAGAGACGGACGTTTGAGACGCAATTTTTGCCAAGTAGTGTAATTGCTGAAGTCCTTGTTCTTGTCATATTTGCTAAATCTAGAATGCTTGTTTTAAAGAACATAATGTCACTGTCATGATACAATGCGTTTGTGTTGACTTTGCCCTGAGACAGAAAGTGCACCGATGCTGTAACAACTTCAGAAAACCAGTTTCACCATTTCGGCAGAGACAGTTTTTGCTGTGCTTTAAATTGGAAAATGTTTGGTTTTTTTTCTGGTGAGAAGGTATTTGAGACGTAAGCACATAGGAACTCAATTTGTGTTACAGATTTCTTGGACCTACTTTTTCCTTTAATATTTGATTTGTAGATATTTTAATATATTATTTAGAAAGCCCTGAGGAAACCAAAGTTCACAGAACGTTTTTTAAGATATAACTACTTAAAACTGGAAACCACTTTGCAGTTTCACGTATTATTTTTTTTTTTCTTAAACCTATAGGATAATAAATGTGAAAGCTTTTCTAATGAATATCTTGTGGAGCATATTTTAAAGAGAACGTCATGTGACTGTTAGAAACTGTCCCCACTTTTTTTTTTCTGGCGAGGTAATTAAAATCAACTGCTTGTGAAAATATCGGATGTGAAAGGGTTGAGTTTTTGGTTGTGTTTGTTTTTTTTAAATCAGAGTGGAAGTTCAAGCTGCTGTGTACTGCTCTGTGACCAAGACGTGAGACTGACCCATAAAGTAACGCATACTTCATATTTGGTGGATTTTCTGGTGTTTTTCCTCGTTTCTGAGTTGGGTCTGGTCATAAAAGTTTTTGAAGTTTAAAGAGTCCTAGACTTACAGTGCTATGAATGAAGAGCTAGTGCTTCATTTTTTTTAACAGATGTTCAGTGTACCAAGATAAAAGAGTTAGTTATGTCAGTAAGTGCTCTGTTTGCCAAGCACCAAAGGGGTAACTCATGCTTTTTAGCATAGACAGCGGCCTCCGTTACAAGTAATTCAGTGGTGCATTTTGCTTCTAGTTGAGTGTGTCTGTAAGCACTTGTGGTGACCACAGTCTGGTCCTGCCGTTTCCTCGGGAGCCTTCCACTGATGTCTGAGGACGTGGGACAGGGAGTAGGATTTCATTCACTGTCTTTCACACTTTGAGATGTTTATGTTTCACATAATTTCACTTATTAAGTATCTGCATCTATGGTTTAAAATGTTGATTCAGTTAATTGACAACTGGCACTCAATAAGCTGTTACAGGATGCTGCTGGCTTAACACCTTGGCAAAGGAGAAATGAGTTTATGGGCTCTGTGAATTTGGCTGAGGTGAAGTGAGAGTTGAGGTAAAACATACAAGAAGTCTGATCTAAAACCCTGACCCTTTTGATCCACCCGCAAGTTATGTATGGGAAGCAGTGTCTTGTGATTTGACTGCTCCTATGCTCCAAACTGGAAAACAACTCAGATCATCCGTTGTTTGCTCGTGACTCTGGATGTGATAAACACTCTGCCTGTTTCCCTGTCTGAAAATGGGGATAATACCTACCTCACAGGGGTGTTGTGAGGCTTAACTCTTGTGTGGAGAGTGCCGAGATCTGTTACTGGAAGGCGCTGGAAGGAGCATATAATACTAAATTGCGTGGTATTTACTACTTCTACAAATGTGTTTGCAATGACTGAGTACAAGAGAGGGAACTGACGATGGTTTTGGCCTTACGAAAATCTTTCATGCTGTGGTTTTCAGGTTTTTAACAGTATTTACGTGTAGGTTATCATTGTTTTTGAAAGAATGTTTTGTTAGTGAAGGGAATGTAGCTTTGCTTCCAGATGCAGAAAACCTCGCTAGTTTGCATTTCTAGTATGTGTCTCATACGATAATGGCACCGAAGTAGTTCCAAATAGTCTGCTGCTTGTCAGACCTGGATCGGCCCAGGTCATGTCAGTGGTCTCACCCAACTTCTCAGCAGAGTGTTGCAGTCAACTCTCGATTAGCCGTGGGTGGGTTACCAGTGTCGAGATGAGCTGTGCAGTCCACAGGGCAAGACTAGCGCTGTAGCGCCGATGGGTTGGCCAAATGCTATGTGCCAAAGCACTGGAGAAGCAGAGGAGCTCAGTAAGGTGTCGCGTGAGCCCCCTTGCAGAGGAGGGGTTTTGAGCTTGGGTGCAGCATTGTGCAGTTATTTTGCCTCTTGGCTGCTCAGATCCACCTGCAGGAAGCTGCGAGGTGCGGATGGGTCGGTTCAGCTCCGCACCTGCTTGGGGATGTTGGTGCTTCACAGCCATCAGCATCTCTCACCTTTTTCTGTGTTTATGCTCATTGTATAGTCTCATAAACTAACTTAAATATGTTAATATAGTATTTATATATGGTTTTGTTTTGTCTGAATTATCTTAACTCTTTCTTCTGTTACCTGTATGTGATCTAGAGTTGACTGTTAAATGAGATCTTGTATGAGACTACATTTGCAAAATATGCTACCACTGCTAGTATGCTACAGAGTATTAGCCAAGCCAATTTTGAAATGAACAAAGTACTATTTTTTTTGGAAACGTGTATCCTTGCTTCTTATGGTAAACTTTCACTAATTGTTTCGCTCACTAGTTTAAAATTGGTTGCAGTCATTTGTATGAATCGTTGGGGTCCTGCTGTAGATCACAAATGCGCCATGGAACTACTGCTTGTTAGTTTATTTTTTAAACAAGAAACAACCCAGGACAAACCTTAGTAGCATTGAGAAGCCTGACTGACTTCTCTCCCATTGCTCTTATAAGAACAGAGCAACAATTAAGTCTTGACACCTTTGGTTAACAGTCTCGGTAAATGCATCTGAATAGATGGAGTTGTAGTCACCAATTCCATTGTAACTATTTAACCCTTTTTGTGTGTGTGTGTACCAGAAGTCATATTTTTCTATTTCTGTGTCCATTGCAGGCAATGGCTGGCTGAAAAGACAAAAATCTCTCCCCCATGTTATTTTTCATTACCAGGACAGGATGCAGATATGACGGCGATGATGGTGATGGGGTCAGAGGGGAGAGTTGCAGGGCCTCTTGCTCATGTGTCGCGCTGCCTCTGCAGCACCAGCTGGTGTTAGCAGGGCCCTTTAGTCTCTAGCCCTTAATAGTAAATTTCCTTAAAGCAGAAAGTCAGGTCAAGGTGGTGGCTGCACTGTAGAAGGAGCACAATTTTTGTGTTTGTTCGGGCTGTATGAGACTCAACCGTAGCCTGCTAACTTGTGGGATAGCTTGATTATTGTTTTATTTAACCTGATCTTTGTGTGGTTACACAGACTTGATTTGTTCTGAAGATCACTGTTCCAGAATACTGGAACACTGCACAGTCTCTCTTTTTTTTTTTTTTTTTCCTTTTCTTTCTTTTTTTTCCACAAAGCATGAAACTAGTGAATCTCATGTCAGTGAACACTGCAGTGGTGGGGAGCTGATTGTATTGTGTATCACATTCCTGAATTTTTAAAATAAAAAAAAAAAAGATACGGAACACTGATTTTAAGGAAAAATAAGTTTGTATTTCAGTGTCTAGATTGTTTATGCTTCCAATTAAATGTGTCAGAGACATACTGAACATCATTGGGTGAAATATTTTACGCTTGGGACATGCTGGTTTAGAATCACTTCTTAGATTATATCTGCACCTAAAGGTGCAGTGCAGAACTGATTCAGACACTCTCAGACTCTCAGTGGACTAGCCACAATACTGTGAAGCTTTCCTTTTTAGCAGAGTAAGTTGCTTCTGTGAAACCCCTTATAATTTTAGCTTGGTGGCTTTCAACATCCACTCTGGGCTTTTGGTAGAATCATGGAATCATTTCAGCTGGAAGAGACCTTTAAAATCGATGAGTCCAGCATTTGTCCCAGCCCTATCAACCAGTATTGGGTGAGACCACTGATATGACTTATCCCTCAAGAGGGACAGCGAACTTCTGGAGAGAGTCCAGTGCAGGGCCACCAAGATGATCAGGGGTCTGGAACATCTTTCATACGAGGAAAGGCTGCGGGAATTGGGGCTGTTTAGTCTGGAGAAGAGGAGACTGAGGGGCGATCTTATTAACATTTACAAATATCTAAATGGTGGGTGTCAGGAGGTTGGGACATCCCTTTGTTCTATTGTACCTAGCAACAGGACAAGGGGTAATGGGATGAAGCTGGAGGGAGCCCTGGCACAGGCTGCCCAGGGTGGGTGTGGAGTCTCCTTCCTCGGAGGTCTTCGAGACCTGACTGGACATGTTGCTGTGTGACCTGATCTAGGTGAACCTGCTTCTACATGGGGGTTGGACCAGATGATCTCTAAAGGTCCCTTCCAACTCTACCATTCTGTGATTCTATGAATAGACCACTTCTCCATGTACGACATCCAGCTCTCTCAAACACCTCCAGGGACGGTGACTCTACCATCTCCCTGGGCAGCCTGTTCCAGTGCCTGACAACCCTTTCAGCAAAGAAATTCCTCCTCATATCCAGCCTGATCCTCCCCTGGTGCAACTTGAGCCTGAATATTTGGTAATATCTGTTATTGCTGCGTCATGATACTGAGTATGGACATACACATAGTTATGTAAAGGAGAAAACCAGCCCCAACTTGTGACTCCCAAAAAGTCATGGCAAGGCCTCAGTCCTGTAAATTTCTGTGTTCATGAATAGTTTAATTGGGCTGACGAGTAGTTACTTGTGTGCAAGGAATTGCTCACGGGAGTGAGCCCGAAGCCTCTGCCTGTACAGCCTGGCTTTTGAAGAACAGTTGAAAGTACCTAGATTTTACGGTTGTATTAAAATCAGGAGTACTGTCATGTTCCTAAATTTGCAGCAGAAGTACTGTCAGTTTTTTATAACTTTACCTTTTCCCTGTTCTCCAAACAGAAAGAAAAACCGCCCACTGAATGTCCTAAGACATGCAAACAAGTTTACTGACATTGCTGTTTGCTTCTGAAACGGGGCCATCTGAATTTATTAAACACCGACTAGTGGAGTTTGGGGAGGAGGGATAAAGATTCTTGCCATTCCCCTTCCCCTGCCCCCTGCTTCGACTGCACTTTCTAATCTCTTCAGCTATGGAGAGACTGGAGGGGGTGAATTTTGTAGCTAGATGTTCTGAGTTCCACGTGGAGGGAATGGGAAATACTGCTAACTATATTTAAAAGCATAAAAATATGCCCTGCCTATTTTAGTTTTGTGGCATAGCATCGGTTACACCCTTTTTAGGTATGCATTGAAGCTGTACAGCTCTGTAGTAGCTTTGTTTTTTTCTTTATTTTCTGGATGGAAAGAGGTGGATGCTCCATGTGCCTGAGCTAAAGCCCATCTTGACAATTTTCCAAATCAAACGTAGCTTTGCTGATAACAGAGGGTCTGATTATTCCTCATGACCTTTGCTTTGTGTGGTTAGCTGCCTATGAGGTACAGTACTGTGATTTGGCAGACTCACATTCACAGTGTTATCTGAGAAGTTGAAGAACAAAACAACCGTACTGAAAAATATCTTTCATTTGTGTGTCTCCAAAAAGCACATGGGACTAATGTGACTTCTTTTTTGCATGTCCTGAATCCTATTTATGAGGATTCCTTTTTGCCTTCTTTAAATAGCAATGTTCTTGGGGGTTTGAGTTTTGTTTGTTAGTTTGTTTTTCTTTAAATTAAATATTAAAGTCCTGAGAAAATAAATGGAGCTCTTAAATGTCAGATACTTTAATTGAGATTTCTTTCTTAGGTCAGTTCCTAGGAAGAAATTTGACTAGTAGAAATGCACTCTCACCGCCTACTTGAACCTCAGAAACAAGTACAAAGAGCACAAGTAGAAGAGGAGATTAATAAATAGGTTGTAAATTGATAGCCTCCAACAGTCTGGATTCCAGATGCAATTAAAATAATATTTCCTCATTTCTAGTACCATGTGAAGTGAATTATGCAAAACGCACAAAATGCGAGTTCTTTCCTCCTCTGCATTTTTTTTTTCCTAAGAAAAACAGCTTTTGAGAAGAAAGAGAAAATCTTCCAGTCCTGTTAGTTGGCCCTGGTTAAATATCTAACATATGAGTCAAAAAGGTAGGCTTCCTGATAGAAGTCCGTACTGTCTCATTAAATGTCTTTGGAAGATACCTGCTTTAGAGCAGAAGATGCTTTGGTGGTTTTCAGCTTTGTTTGTTTCAATTCAGAGACACTGCTGTTCATAAAGTTTGTTGGGAGAAAAGTGTTGACTGCAGAAAAAGATAGAGCTGCCAGCAATAATACCGAGGAGAGCGGGATTGTTATTAATACCTGCCTTGAGCTGTTTGTGAGCTTGCAGTGATGAGTTCATTTCTGACCGCTTCACTGATGCAGCTTCAGCAGCTGGGTTTTTTCTGCTTCAACAAGGAAAAGTGTTTCTGTATTATGAGTTATATATGCAGGAGGATGTGTTTGGCTATACTGTAAGCACTGCACGTGAGCCTGAGTTTTGCCTTTTTCCAAAGCTACCTCATGATTGAAAAGATGTTATTTAAATTTATGAACATCCTTTATGGGACATGCTAGTGTGGGAATTTTTAATTAATAGGACGGGCAGGGAAGCTTCAGGCTTATAGCTTACTTTTGCTTTTACACATACCTTTACCCATGCTGTTCCTAGATGTCCTACCCCAGATGGTTACCTGACCACCTCAAGGGTCAGATCCAGCTCCCAGAATAGCTCCTTCTTGCTGCCTTTACATTGGAGGATCTGATGCCACAGGGGAACGGCAGGATGGGAGTGAAAGTGTCAGACCTCATGTGGGCAAATGCTTTCATCAGGAACCTTTTCCTCAGTCTGATCCAGGCTAGCATCCCAAAGCTGTCATGAAACCCTTTGCCACCAAAACTTTGGTTAACATTTTTATATATGTGGGTTTTATGCTATTGTTTCTTTCTTCCAGCAACACAAACTTTTAAGTGCTTAGGGCCAAATTGTAACCCCCACTCTCCTGTCACCCAAGCTCCCTTTCTAGTCGCAGTGTTGGTAGGCATCCCAGCGTTTCCCTCGCACCAGCTAGCATGGCTAAGAATAGCCGTGGCGATGCTGTGGAACAGGATGTGCAACCTGCTGCGTTTCCTGCATTTGTGCTCGTGTTGCTGGCTTGCGCTCAAGCCTGGCCTCCTCCATCGTCCCTGCTAGTACTGCTGGACTCACTAGGTGAATTCATTATGTTTAGTGTCTTAGATGAGGTCTGTGGTGTGTTGGCCTGCACTTGTTTCAGTTGTAGTATAGACAGTTGCATTATACACAACATAAGCAAGACCTCAGCTGAATGAGATATTTACTTGCTGCTGGTCTTTCTTGCTTTGGGGTATGGCTGCTGAGGGTTAAATAGTTGCTGCTGGTCTGCTGCAGACATTGGCAGATGAGCACCACAGACTAGCACACCTCAAGTGTGCTAGTTGGTCTGATGTTCCTGAGTCATCCTTCTAAGCTGAGGGTGCAGCTCAGCAGGCATGTGCAGCGAGCACGGTAAGGTGAGTCTCAGCAGGTAACTAGGTCATTGGCACTTACCTGATGTCAGTGCTCATACCCTAGTTTAGAAGTGAGCAACACTCCCACAGATAAATGCTGCACATATTTCTATACCCCTGTGATTTTTGCATTGGGTAACACTGGCTGGAGACTCAGTTCTTGTCCTGGCTGCTTTAGGACTCTCCCAGAGCCAGTTGCAGACAAGCTTAATTTCCCTTGAGAAAGGGATTATGTGAATGTAGAAAAACAATTGGGTGATAATTTTCACTTGAATTTTTGTAGCCATGTGGAAGGGCTCTGACCCAAATGGATAGCATTGATTCAACACGCTTCCAGCTGAGCATAAGGAGGGTTAAAATACCAGGTAAAATATAGACTCAAGCAGTTCATCTTCTACATATCCGTAGCGGCAGAGGTCTTAGACTTTTACGTCATGATGTTTTGAAGGGATTTTTGTCTTGTCACGTTGCTGTTAAAAAGAAAAGAAAGAGAAAAAGAAGGGAAGGATTGTGTTTAATGATCATAGGAATTGTTAGCCAGCTTTGGTTGCTGTGTTTCCAGCATGTTTGCAAATCTCCCTGTGCACGTAGTAGATGCATAGTGCAGACACCGTTTAGTCGGTAAGCTGTCACTAAAAAGGAGGTGTTTGGTACATATGCTTCAGCTTGGAAGTGGAATGACACTTGGCACCATAATGTCCCAGTTATCTGTTTCTGAAGGAGTGGGATAACTAGACAACTACATACTGAGTCAAGCTGTGTGGGCAGAGCTCCTGTGTCAGGCTCCTGCTGACGTCACGGTTGCAGCATGACATCTCTGGCCGTATGTGCAAAGCTCAGAGCATCACCTAGGACCTATATATTGTTCAAAACCTCAGTTATCTTTGCTGAAAACTTACATGGATTGTTTTGGGTTTTTTTCTTCTTTGATATGTGTAGAGCAGATTAGCCATGCAGCTTAAACATCTCCCTACCAATTTAGAAGATAAGCTGGAAGGCTTTAGATCATGATGTGCAATTCCCCTGCATTGCAACAGCATGTGCTGCTCTGGGGAAAAATACAATGGTGCCATTGAACCCACAGTTTGAATGCCATTGCCCTCGTGTGCCCTTTCTAAAAGTATCTACAAAAAATAGGTAACGTCAAAATAATGTTTCTCTACTGAAAGCTGTTTGGATACTAAAGTCTACAGCTTCTGCAGTAGCCTTCTGTCAACAAGAGACTGGCTGTTTCATTCACAGTACTCCTGATCACAGATGCATCACAAGACCAACATCTGTGGTGCTCTTAATTGCTGGCTCTGCCTGGACAGTTATCTTAGCTATTACGGCATGTATGGGAGTTTTGCACAAATTAATGGGACATGGAAAAAGAAGGGAATAGGCGTTGGAGTTGTTCAGATTTTTTTAAGAATGGAAAATTTGATTTGCGAGATTTCTACCAAAATTTCTTTCAGCTCTGGTGGTGTCAGGAGGGCAGATAACTTATCCTCAAGGTGGTCCCTCTGATTAGCGGAGAGCAAATGAAATATGGCATCAATGGAGAAAGATGAACGAGGAATGTGTTTGGGTTTGCTATTGGTCTGGTTATCATTTTACCCTCCCTCATCCTTCCCCCAGCTGTTTTGGTGAGCATAATGTTCTTTGGTCTACCTCATATTACTGAAAGACCTGCACATCACATCTGTGGAAATCAAAGTTAGTGAAAGACATGGAAAAAAAAATATGCTTAAATAGACCACAGATGAAACAGAGACCTTAATATTTCCAAGACTGGGAAGGCATCCAGCACAACCTCAGGAAAGGACAGTGTGAACTACCAACCCTTAGAACACTGCTATAAAAATGGTGTAAAACATCAAGTAACAGCAGTTCCCTACACAACTGAGCACGTGAGAAGTTGCCCATATTAAAAGAGACTGCAACTTGGCAAAAGTTATGTCTTCACATGGAGGCTTTATTGCAGGGAATAGTTAAAATCCCGATGACCTAAGTTTAAGTCAAATGTAGACAGTCCTTATGCAATATGGAGTTCCCTTTTCGAAACAGTGGTTTGGAGAGAAAAAGTCATTGGTCTAGGGCAGGACAAGAATTGCTTAAACAAGACAAACAAAGGTGGACTGCTGCCATCTTTCCTTTCCCCTTTATCTCTAAACCTTAACCTTAAATTACACATCTGAGGTTAATGCAGTGCAGTGCATCTGCAACTACAGAAACCGGCTACATTTTAATAGATCTTATTTATTTTTATGATGATGGAGGCTTGAAAGTCCCTCTAGGTAGCAGAAACATTTCCATGCTTTTAAAGTTCAAATGCAGGTATTTTTTTAATGTCACTAAGAATGTTCCCACTTTAAATAATTAGTTCTTCTGATAAAGCATTTCATAATCTACAAGAAAATAGCTTACTAATTCAGTATTCTTGTTTCCAATCCAAGTAGTTCACAGAACACAGAAACAAACTTCATTTTAAAAAACCTCTGCGATTTTTGCGGGCATGGTATATTTTAAATATCGGCTACAATTTGGTAGCAGGTCACTCACCATTAACAAATACTTTAGCACTGTACTGAGCAGCTGCAGAATAAGTGAGAACAGGGACCACTGCAATAAAATAGGGTGGAAATATCTTTGCTTGAGCTTCGCAAAGAAGAAACTGCTTTAGTGATAACGGAAGAAATAGTATCTGTTCAGAGTTGCAATTTTACTTTTACTAAGCACAGTGTCCCGCAAAATTAACCCTTCAAGATACTGGTCATGACTTTATTCCAGGAACACCAGAGTGAATCCTGTCCTATGAAATGGTTTATCCAGGCAATGAAAATATGGTGAAGAGAGGTGAGCATGATGGATGCATTTCTGTACTGTACATCACCCAGCTACTCCTTCAAGTACGTGTATTTCTTCTTTTAAAGGATGTGAAAGTTGTGTTCAGGGTTTTACCTAACTCTAGTTATCCAGGTTTTCAAACAACTTTGTTCTGATGGGTTATTTTTGAAGAAGACTGTCCAAGCCACACTGGCTTCAGAGTACCTTGCCATGGCAATGCCTTCAGGTATCACATGCTAGTTGGCTGGACCGGTGACACTGTTTTCCTCCACTCAGAATGAAGGACTCTGAACCAAGCCAAGCCTGGATCACTGGAGTGCTAAACTAGAGTATTAAAGACCTGGAAATGTGGAAGAATATGCTGAAGATGAGGCTAGAAGAAAAGAAAGGTTTGTTGGTGTTTTTTTCTGTAAATGTGATTAATCCCAAACAGAGCTGCTCGTATTTAGGGTGAAAAAAAAGCACTTCAGATTCACTGAAATTTCACCAAGACACTTTTTGGTAGGTCTAAACTGTTTGCCACCTACACTGGATAGGATGGTAATGGTTGTTATAGAATCCCCTAGAAGATGTTTTTAATCTCTTAGCATCTGTAACGGGTAGATTCTGAATATAAGAGCCTGCCCTGGTATAGCGTTGTGAACGCTTACAGAGGTGAAAAGCTCACTCTGTTCATAGCACACGTGGGCTTCTGACCTCTGTCCTTGCTTTTCATCCATCGAACGTCTCTAAGTAGTGTCTAAAGAAACACAAAGTACCCTCTGAGACTTGAAAATGTCACCGCTTACTTTGTAGTAACTGTGGCTGAGTATTCTCATTTGTCTCCACATGGACTTCATTTTCCTCAAAAAGTTAAAATTTCAGTTTAATGATGACCTTGGAAATGGGGATGGGAGGCAGCTTGTGGAAATCTCATGGGCATCCAGCAGCACTGCAGCCATGCTAGGGAAGGAAGCCACCCTCCATTCAGCTGCATCCCCAAAGCAGATCCAACTGAGGAATGGAAAACCAGCAGTCTTCCTGGGATAAGCCCTGATTGCTGGTTAATCTCTGTTGTACTGGATTGGTTTGGGAGCCACAGCACACAGGACAAGTGAGGGCATTACTGCCCTGAGCTGAGACGTGTGTGGGACAGCTAACCTGTGCTTTGAGCAGCTCTTGTCACAAAACATCTAATCAAACATCACCAAACATCCAATGACAAATACACATACAGAACTGTCTCTCAATATCTAAAACTCTCACTCTCTGTATAGGACAGGTCTCCAAGTCAAGGCCACATAAAAATGTAAATGAAAGAGTG
The DNA here is from genome assembly GCA_013401255.1 of Urocolius indicus. NCBI lineage: Eukaryota > Metazoa > Chordata > Aves > Coliiformes > Coliidae > Urocolius > Urocolius indicus. The sequence goes on along the minus strand of WBNH01000291.1, from coordinate 46,014 downwards.
GGCTGGTAACGTGGCATGGAATCAAGTTGGAGGCCTGTGGCCAGTGGAGTTCCACAGGGATGGGTTTTGGAGCTAGTTGTGTTCAACATTTTCATGACCTGGATGAGGGAACAGAGTGTACCCTCAGCAAGTTCCCTGATGACACCAAACTGAGAGGCTGTGCTGCCATTCAGTGGGATCTTGACCGGCTTGAGAGTTGGGCAGAGAGGAACCTCATGAGGTTCAACAAGTGCAAGTGCAGAGTCCTGCATCTGGGAAGTAACAACCCCATGCACTAGTACAGGCTGGGGGTTGAACTGCTGGAGAGTAGCTCTGCAGAGAGAGACCTGGGAGTGATGATTGATAATAAGCTAAATATGAGCCAGCAATGTGCCCTTGTGTCCAAGAAGGCCAATGGCATCCTGGGATACATTAAGAAGAGTGTGGCCAGCAGGTCAAGGGAGGTTCTGTTCCCCCTCTACTCTGCCCTGGTGAGACCTCATCTGGAGTCCTGTGTTCAGTTCTGGGCTCCTCAGCTCAAGAAGGACAGAGAACTTCTGGAGAGAGTCCAACACAGGGCCACCAAGACAATCAGGGGACTGGAACATCTTTCTTATGAGGAAAGGCTGCGGGAACTGAGGCTGTTTAGTCTGAAGAAGAGGAGACTGAGGAGGAATCTTATTAATATTTACAAATATATACATGGTGGGTGTCAGAAGGTTGGGACATCCCTTTTTATCTATTGCATCTAGCAACAGGACAAGGGGTAATGGGTTGTAGCTCGAACACAAAAAAGTTCCATTTAAATATAAGAAAAAACTATTTCACTGTTCAGGTGAGGGAGCCCTGGCACAGGCTGCCCAGGGAGGGTGTGGAGTCTCCTTCCTTGGAGGTCTTCAAGACCTGCCTGGACATGTTCCTGTGTGACCTGATCTAGGTGAACCTGCTTCTGCAGGGGGGTTGGACTAGATGATCGCTGAAGGTCCCTTCCAACTGCTACCACTCTGTGATTCTATGAACTCTGATACTGGGCTACCAGTATCACGCCATTCATGCTGCTGCTGAGTTTAGATCTGATAAATAAGCCTTGCACTTAGCTTTTTCCAGGCTGTCTGCTTTTTCCACGATGACTTCTAGGCACTGCTTGAGTAGGGCCTGTCCTCTCACAGCATAGTACTGGCTGCTGGATTCTTCCTGCTCTGGTAATGGGTAAAACCACCTGCCATGAAAGAGTTCGCAGCATTTCACTAAATAGGTAGCAGATACTAAAGCCTTCAAGACTTTGGAATCACATGAGCTGTGACCTTTTGTGCAGTGCTATATAGTGTTTAAGCAAAAGATTAAAACTACATGTACTGCAAAATACACCTAAACCATAATATGGAGACAGAAAGACAGAATTAGTATTGCATCCTTCTTTAATAGGAGTCAAGCTGAGATGGAGAAGGAGAGATCGTAAATGTTTGCTGCTTAGGTTTTTTTTTTCCTTTTGCACTTTGCATGATTTCTTGTTAGAAGGCTGGAAACAGACTTCTGTTAACTTTTGGTTATTAAAAAACTGAAGAGCAGTGTTGGAAAGGAACTGGGGTCTGAGAACACAGCAGGATAATGGGAAACTTAATAAATATCCTGTTGTTATAACATCTGTCATTTTAGCATTAACAAGCTTGTGACTTTAGCTGTTGTATGATCACAGCTCCACTCTGCAGATTAAGGGAAAGGCTGTTAGGCCTTTCAAGTAAAAGCTTTCTGCACGGCAGGATGCTTTAACCTCTTGTATTCTGAAGCTATTTAGCTAAGGCAGCCTAAAAGTGATACAGAGACAGGCTCCTGTGCAGGTCAATTAGGAAGGATACAGAAACCGTTAGGTTCAAGGATTTTCCTCATTTTGATCTCTTTGATGTCCTGAAGAGACAGAAAAAAAAACCAAAACCAACCACAAAATACCAAAAGAATGTAACTTGGGGTTTGTTTGTTGTTTAAAAAAAAAACAACAAAAAAACCAAACCGATGATTTGGCCTTACTTTGATTCTCTTAAAAGTTATAGAAAGAAGATACAATAGACTGTCTTATTCAATGAATAAACATCACTGGAGCAAAACTATAGTAGATAACCATGGTTCTTAAGGCAGTACAGAGTGGTATTTTGGTCCATTTAAAACATGCCTTTGTAAGGGCCAGAACAACTGTACAAATACTGAACTCAATACAGCATCTCTTGCCACCTGTTTCTGTGATTTCTTTAGCTTGTTGACTCATATTTTTCTTTTCTGGAAGCTAAGGAACATGCGTGCCACGCTGAAAATGCTCCTGGTTTGGTTTTACTCTCGGATGAAGTTCATCCAAAACTGTCACAGGGTGGTAATATTTCTGACTTCTTTATTTTTTGCTTTTATGTGTCAGGTGGTGAAACAAGAGCCCTTTAGAAACTGTATTGAAACAACGCTGTAAAGATACAACAAACACCACTCCCTTAGTACACATCTTACGCAAGGAGGAGCGGAGGGGCTGAAGGAAAGAGGTTGTCTCTGTGCTCAGGAGAAGCCCATAGCATGTCAGGTGCATGCAAGAGCTGTGGTTTTAGAAGAGACTTACAGCCCTCCTGTTGCAGAGTGCTCCCTTGTCCTCCCTCATTGTCTTTCTTCAGGACATCCAGTTCATTAACTGCCTCCAGGACCGAAGTCAGTTTACAGAAGTATCCATGGACAACACGTCTCAGGATGTAAGGACAAACCACCATGTTCACGTGCTGCTTAGATGCTTCTGAAAAGCGCAAAGGCATCAATTTGCACTCCCAAGTCCTTCCAAGCCCCTGTGTACTTTAGGAGACTACATCCCAAGAGAGTTTTCATAGAATTTAGGTTCCTTAATGGACGTTTGGCATGTTAGGGCTCATTGACACATGTTTGTTTGCTTTAAACAGAATTAAGATTGTCTTGGAAATGCTACTATTCTGTTTGAGGGGGGAAAAAAAAGCCTTATGAGAGACTAAGGCCATGGGTGCAGAAGAGATGCTATCTCATCTGTCATGACTGGAAAGTGCAAATGTGATCTGGGACACGGGGACAGGGAAAGCCCTTACTCAGGTCATTAATAAGCAGCTGGTTTACTTTGTGTGTTTTCAACTTACGTTCCTTCTAATGAGCAGGAATCTACATCCTCTCCCCAGATTTTGCAAATACCAGACCAAACATTTCAGTAGCTGGTGGTGGTTACACTGTAGTGACAGGCTTGGAGGGGATGACATGACTGGCTTTTTGTACAAGGTTTTAACTTCATGAAATAGTTAAAAATGCCAGACCTGGCTCCAGACCACTTTTCCATTTGAAATACTTTTCCCTTTTGTAAGTGAAATTATAAGTTCAAATTCTCACAATGTTTTGAGTAGAACAAAACATTTGGACCCCAGTAGCTTTTGCTAAAGACTTTCAGAGCTGCTAACATCTAGAAAGTCACTGATTTGCATGGGGCTAATTCAAACCCTTCAAAGAATGAGAGAAATGAATCCCAACAACGCTGTTAAATGGTAGCGCCAAGATCTTGCAATTAAACTGCTGTTGTATTGTGCATATTAGCACATGAATTGCTCTTTAAATGATGAATGTTGAACCAAATAATTACCTAACCTTCTGGGAAGGCAGAATCAGTAAGGATAGGCTGGCAAAGTACAATGCTTTTCTTTTGCAATGTGCAAATAGAAGTACAGCTTGCTGAAAGCACAGCAAATTGTTCCCTGCCACTGAATCACCAGTTTAAGCCACATTTCATCTTTTTGAAATATGAGTGGCACCTCATGATTTTTTTTTTCCCCTTCTAAAACCAGGCAAAAAAATTAAAATGATCAAAATTTTGAGGAATGCCTACCAGATTTCCAGAGACTGGCTGCAAAAACCTACAGAGGTGCTAATTTGTGTCCTTCTTGCTCTAGCAAAGAGTGTGCTGGGAAGATCAGAGGCCAGCTGTGTGGAGAGTAGTATGGCTGTATGGGGGATATTGCTCTCTCTTTGCTTGTCAGCATGGGTGAGCTCAGCCTTGCTGCTGTGCTTGGGCTAGTAGGAGAGAGCTGCCTTCAGAGGGGCTGCACCACCATGGCCCTCACACATAGCCGCGGTCACCATGCTCCACTGCAGTCCTTGTACATGACTGCAGTCCTCATGTGTGGCTGCAACCTTTGTGCATGGCTGTGCTGGGGTGGCCCTGGGCAAGTGCAAAGAGATTGATTAGAAGGGTTTGGCTGCTGGTGTGGAGGGCAGCCCCACCATCAACTTATCTCCCAAAGCAGCCGTGCACCACCCTGCCTCTCCCCTGGGCAGCCAGGCAGCCTGAGGACAGCTGTGCTTGGGCTTGAGCGAGCTCTGGCTGGTGGTGATGTTGTTCACTGGCCTCCATGTACAGCTGTGGATGCCAGGAGAAGGGGCAACACTTTTTTTTTCTGCAGTGTCCAGTGACAGGACTAAAGGTAATAGACATAAGCTGGAACACAAAAAGTTCCATTTAAACACAAGGGAAAACCTCTTTCCTGTAATGGTGATGGAGCCCTGGCACAGGCTGCCCAGGGAGACTGTGGAGTCTCCTCTCTGGAGGTTTTAAAAACCTGCCTGGAGGTTTTCTAGTATGAGCTTATCAAGGTGAATCTGCTTTAGCAGGAGGGTTAGCCTAGGTGATCTCTAGAGGTCCCTTCCAACTCCTACCATTCTATGACAGCAGCAATTTACTGACCCCACCACCATTGCTCACTCATCCAGGAAGTTTTAGCCCAGTCCTTTGCCCCAGGCCAGTGACTGTCCTGGGCTTTACCCACAGCACCAGTCCATCTGTCTTGTGGGAACTGCCCCAGAAGCCACCCATCTCCCAGCGCTCCTTCCCCTGAGGGCAGCCTTCAGCAGAAACCAGTGCCCGTGGTTTTGTGGCAAGTGGGGTGAGGGCGAGGCTTGCCGCAGGGCAGCTGCACAACCCTAACGTGAGCGATTGCCCTCAGGCTATAAAATGCAGTTTGCCAAAATGGAACCGCTCCGGCACCCAGCTGCAGCACCCAAGTAGTGCAAGGAAACGGGCAGCTGCTAGTAGCACGGAAAATCATCTTTTACACAGAGCCACAATGGACCATCAGCTTTCAACCAAGTTTTAGGGGTGGGAAACAGCTTTCCTGTTGGGAAAACCTTAAGAAGGAAATAACTGGCTCCAAACATCCAGGGGCGGTGGGGAGTTCTGAGCAGAGTTAGCTCTGAACTCCGCAGCTTGAGCTCCTGGGTACAATGCAGCCGGCTCCCACGTGTGGACGAGTCAGTGGTGGAGCTGCAGGGGACTGCCCATATTTATTTGTTCCTACTGCACAAGCTGAGACGAGGCCTGTGTTTTATGTCCCTCTGCAGGAAGGTGATAAAGTGCCTGGGAGCTGCTGAAAGCCATTCACCAATAAATTCAAAGGGAAAGGAGGGAAAGGCTATTTCTCATGCCTTGGAAGTCTGTGAGAGCTGTGAGAGATGATGGAAGGCAGGGAAGACCAAAACGGTACATGGCAGGAGACAACAGGGCAACTTTTCTGGTTCATCTCGTTGCTTGTTTTGTTGTGGTGGACTTCCTTTTTTTTTTTTTCCATCAATGATTTTTACTCTGCCTGTGGCTAAGCAATCAATATCTCTTTGCCACCAATAAATATTCTGGGTTTTTAAATGATGATGTACTCCAGGGTGAAACAAATTAAGTGTGCAACTGCTGCCCTCTTGTACTCAAACTAATTGTGTGGGTGTAAGTGGAAACTCAGAAAGAGATTCCTGAACTGGGCTCCCCAGTGGTAGCAGATCTGAACAGGGCAAAGCTGTTCAGGTCTGACTTCAGAGGTTAACTCTGTTGCTGATCATCTTTGAGATGAGCAGAAATTCGGGTAAGCTGTGTGAGGAGCTCTGCATGCTGAATCCATGGGGAAGTCACGCGTGGTTGAGCACCAGCCTACTCAGAGCACTCCAGCACCCTTGTTTCCCTTGTCAAGAGCCTGCAGAGCTGGACACAAGTTCTACGTATCAATACCTGTCCCAGAGAGGCAGATGGGATCCTATCTGGAGACCCAAAAAGTCTGCTGTGTCTTTGATAGCAGCTGGACCCACCCCCACACATCCAGAGGACAGTGCTGTCTTAATTAAGCACTGGGGAAGCAATTTCATTCGCTTCTTCAGTGGAGTTGGATGATTTGGTGCAAATAAATCATTACAGGATACTTTTTGTTTGTTTGTTTGTTTCCTAGTATGTTTTGCTGAGGTGGTAGAGGGATCCTGTAGGGACTGCTGTTGTGTTCCAGCTGCTGCTTGAACCCTGCAGCAGAGAAGATTCATGGGACAGTTCAGGAAGTATTTGACTCCATTTCCCAACATCTGCTACAAGAGCTTTTGCTTTGCGGGATTAAGACACTTGCGGAAGACGGGGGTGAGGGGGGCAAAGACACTGGACACCTTTGCCAGGAACAGATATTGTATAGCAGAATGCAGGTGCCCAGGGCAGGCGGCCACCTCGTGTTGGTGAGTGGCAGCCCTGCTTGTTCATCCCTCAGAACCATCACTGCTGGGTTCCTGACCTCCTGGGTGGGAAGCAGGGATCCCTGTGAAGGGTCTGCTCTCTATCCTTCCTCTTCACTGGGAGAGAGAGTGTTGCCATTTTGACAGTGGCAATAGTGTACTATCTATGCATTAATGCTCATTAGCTTGTACATGCATACAGGCAATACATGATGAGTGTTGACACTTGACATCAAGAAAATGAAGTCTTCCCAATTTCAGGTCACCTTGTCCTGGTTTTGTACCAAAGCTTTTCGTATCAACAGCCATTTAATTTCAACAAGCTAATAATAACCCTTGCAAAGACTGTGTATCAGCAAAAGGCTTTCCACAGCTGCAACTGTCAGAAAACCAGGAGCTGACTCTGTGGAAAGGTGAGTGCCAAGGAAGTCTGAGCCTCTGCCCATGACAAGCCTTAAGCTCTTCCATGGTAAGCATTCACTGAGCCAGGCCCTTCAGAGGGCTTCGGCCACGTCCTACCCCACCTCTTTTGTTCTTGTGGTTGCGTTAGCACTTGGGAGAGGAAGGGGCAGTGTAAGACCAGGACCCACAAGTATTTACCAAAGTCTTGACTCATCCTTTCTCTTCAAGGAGAAGCCTCTGGATGCCAGAGTAGGCCAGATAAATGCTTCATGTCTTCCACTGAAACTATCTCTGAAAAAAAATCTGTATTGTGATCTGGGGGGGCTATTTGGAGCATGGGAGATGCTAAAGTAAAGGGGGATTTACTGTGGAAGGTATTTACCGTGGGGGGTGCTGGGGAGGGGCAGCCTGCCTGCTGAGAGGTCCTTTGGCCTGAGTTTGCCTAAGGCCTGATGTTCGTTTTTCTTCCCCTTGGGTTTTGCCCAAGGGAGCCTGCTTGTTTGCTGCTGGCCAGCATGCAGTGCATGCAGCCTTGGGCCCCAGGGCTGAGGATAAACCAGAGAAATAAGCTATCTGTGAGTACAAATGTGCCTCTAGCCTTGCACATCTCATAAAAGAGGGAGAATTTCTGAAAAGGAGAATATGCTGAGAGAGAGGCTGGGCAGCTCGTGCCTTGATTGTCATCCTCTTTCCATCGACATCCACTGCTGAGTCCTTTTGGAGACAGACTACAGAATGGAAAACCCATTAGATCCAGTGTTACAGTCCCTAGGTGACAAAAATACAGGGATTTGTGACCCGATAAACATGGGATACTTCTGACCCTGTACAAATAGAAGAAACACTCTGCTTAGGGGCTAAGCCCTGACATGATCTAATGATGAAGGGTATTCTTCTTTCATCTCCTATATCTGAGTGCCCTGGTATTTACTCACATACTTATTTGAAATGTGTGCTCCACAAGACAGTGGGCTGTTCAAGAAATGGTGGTTTGGGCAGTTTTTCAATCCTCCAGCACAATTTGGAACGTAACTCTCATGAGCTGCAGTGAAACTTCCAGGCAGGCGAGGTGGCTGAGCCAGCCAAGGTGTCGCAAGGTGCTGCTGAGTACCACTGCCACAACAAACCCTGTGAGCAGCTGGTGACTCAGGTCTCTGCTGTATTTCCTAATGAAAGGCCAAAGGATGTGGTGCCTTTGTATTTATCACCACGAGCTCAGTTCTCCACTGTTAGTATTTTCCCTGGGTTTTGTGTATCTTGGCATGTTTAGATAACCATAGAAATCTTTGAGTGCTCTGCTGAGAAAAAAACACTGCTAGCAGACTCCTAGGAGGCAGTACCATGGCTTGAGTACAAACTACGAGGCTGTCCTGTGTTATGCTTGTTGGAAAGGGAAAAAATGCAGGACCATTGTGCCATCACTATGCACTGCTCCATATTTCAAAATGAACTTGACATGAGATGAGAAATCAGAGCTGGAATGGCTGAGCAAACAGATCCACAGCTGACCAGAGTCTGTTTCCACCATGCCTGTTGGAGCTCCCGTGAGCCCTGCAGCCCATGCCATGTGTAACTAAGCGAGCTGCAGTGTTGCTGCTCATTCAGCGTACCGACACTCAGCACAGCTCTGAAAGGCTGTAAGTGATGAGCTGCACCTGCTGCAGCCAAGGGGAGCTATGTCCTTTTGCTTGCCATGCTGCTGTTTTCACAGTACCTTTTATATTGGGTCTAAGATGGAAAGAGACAGCTGGGCACCAAAGATTTGACACTGTGGCCCCTCTGTACATATTATGCCATAACCCACAACCTTCACACCTACCACTCTTTGGCCTGGCTGCTTTTAGGTCAGGTATGTAGCTCTGCCCACAGCCTGCACACCTACCTTGAGGCCTAACTCACTCTCCTTCCTGGTGCTTGTATTTGCACAAGTTTTCAGAAGTGTCACAGTAGCCAAACTTGATGGGTTGCTTTCCTGAAGTAGCTGTCGCAGTATTTTAATTGCTGAGTGCAGCCTGCAAACTGTTTTGGGGAGCTCTGGTACTCCTTGTTCCTGAAGTTACAACCCTTTTAGCCATACCTGTCTTGATTTCCTTTATAAAGGAAAATAGGACTTTATATCTGCCTAAGTAGGATGTAAAGCACTAGCTAGGAGGTCAGTTTAATGTAGGACTGCTTTTTGTTGGTGGTCAAGAATACACTTCTCTTTTTTTTTCCTTAAGTTTTTGTGAGAAATGAGCACTGAGTTCAGCAAAGGGCCACCAAGATGATGGAGTGGAGCATCTCCCTTATGATGAAAGGCTGAGGGAGCTGGGGCTCTTTAGCTTGGAGAGGAGGAGACTGGGGGGTGATCTTATGAATATTTATAAATATGTAAAGGCCTGGTGTCAGGAGGATGGAGCCAGGCTGTTCTCGGTGATATCTAATGATAGGATAAGAGGCAATAGGTATAAGCTGGAACATAAGAGATTAAAAAAAAATACAATGAAGAATTTCTTCATTGTGAGGGTAACAGAGCTGTCCCAGATGGGTTGTGCAGTCTCCTTCTCTGGAGACACTCAAAACCCACCTGGATGAGTTCCTGTGTGACCTACTCTACTCTAGGTGGCCTGCTCTGGCAGGGGTTTGGACTAGATCGTGTTTTGAGGTCCATTCTAACCCTTAAGATTTTGTGTGTCTATGTGCCTGCCAAGAGATGAAAACATGGCTTAGCTATGAAGGGGAAGTACAAAAGGCTGACAATCCAGAAAAAAATACACTGCAAATGCAGAGCTGCTCTTCAGACTGATTCCCTCGAGTTGTGTCATTGCTGGGGTGCTCAAGGGCAGGCTTGTGGTTTCCTTAAAAGAGACCCACACAGATTTCATTTCCCTGCAACGGGTGCACATGACCTTATGGTATTTCTAGCAGGTCTCTATCACGTGCCTGCCAGCAACTGCCTGTGTGAAAGGTGATGGTCAGATGTGCCACCAGCCTGGGAAGCCTGAGGTTTTCCAAAGGCACAAGACTCTGGATATTAAGGGTCTGGATATTGTCAGGAAGCGCAATCTCAGGAAACCATCTTAAACAGAGTTTTACCCAGAGCTGGCATTTCTCCCCTCTCCCAAAATCACCAGCTGTGACTGCAGGTGCTGATGGGCTAGCTGGCATCACCTGGCATACAGCACAGAGCTAGAATAAGAAGAGGACCTGGTACTGATGTAGAGCTAACATCAAGTATCTGTTCTTCTCCTCCTGCTGCCAGAGAGGGGAGTAATTATCGTATTCATTTTAGAAATGAAGGAACTAGTGCATGCATAGGCGGAAGGGTAGAGTTTTAGGGATATGTGGGTGTCTGAGATGCAAATGCTTTGGGAAACACCATGTAGCATCTGATTTGCATTTGTAGGCATCTAAATACTTGTACCAATCTGACTCAGAGGCATGCATGTGAGGGCACAGTAAGCACGAGCAGTGGCAGTGCAGGGTGAGCTCCCCTGTTCCCTGGCTGGGGATCCCCACTCCTTGCAACACCTGGGCTGATCACTGCCCTGCCTTTGGACCTACTCCAGGGACAAATGCTTCTGGGTTCCCCCAAACAGCAGTGATGTCCTTTGCACGTGCAGTCCTCATTGGCTGCCTTGCTGATCCTCCAAGCTCCATGACAGCTTTTCCATTTCAAATAGAAAGCTATTTCAAAACTCAACAGTTTTCTGTTGCTTCAGGAGTAGGACACCTTCTGATTTTGCTTTCTCTGAATATTGATCGCCCCAACCCAGGCTGAATGCTACTTGTCACCTGCTGTCACCGCTCCTGGGCAGGAGGCAGTGCCAAAATCCCATGCTCAGCTCTCCCAGTCCCTGCAGGACTCTAGACACACCTTTTTACAATGATGACCCGAGTGTTGAAAGCTATCACCCAAGCTGAACTGTGAAAGAATGAGGGAGATTACCTCAGTGGAAAAACAGATATAATTATCTGTAATAGACTTAGTAGCTGTGTACGCAATCATTTCCTTCTAAAAACCTTAGTACACTTGAGGAGGGAAACTTCCTTGTTTCTGTACAGAGCGTCATCATGATTTAATTAATGATCCATCCATTTCCTAACCTCCAGTTTTCAGTACACCTGCAGCACTATTATCTCTAGAAAAACAACCTGAGTCCAGCTCAGAATTTTTGGGGAGCTTTAAGGGACAATTTTGTTAAAGGTCAAGAAGTACTTTTTCAGCTGCAGCCCAAGGCTTTTCCTTCCTTTCCAAGTCCAACAGATAGGTTTCTTAATTTTGTCATAGCTCTGAAGTCCATCTGCAGGCATCTGCTTGACTATTTCTGTTGGACCATGGTCCTGCTGTTTTCCCAGAGGGCATCTGGATGGGCAACTGGATCTGTCCCTCCCATAGCAGGGCCCTTTCTCTGTTCTTTGTCCCTTTGTTTCCATATGAGCAAAGAAACAAAGGTCTTTGCTCCCAATGCTGGGACTTAGATTTATGTGACAGGAAATGTAAGGTTGCAAAATGCTGGAGATCTTTCCAAAATCTTTACCATAACAGTGATAAAAATGTTCAAATTGACTCCCCTATGTTGCATGGCTTTAGTATGGTATTCAAATGAGGGTATCATTTCACCCATGGACACTCGCACCAGCCTGCTTTTCAAGGTCCAAAATGCAAGCTCTTTTTCCACATGAAATACTAAGATGTTTTAAAAACAAAATCAATACAATTTTCCTCTTTGGAAAAATATCCAAGCAATGTGATGGAAAAACACAGCTTTTGTGTGGGTTAGGCTTCTGCAGCTGAAATGCCAAATTCTATATCACTCTGAACTGCTGCCAATCATCTCTAAAACAAAAATATTTGTTTATTTCCACAGCTGACTCCATTTTTTTTATACACACACACCCTGCATCTGGCAGGGGACTAACAGCAGTAGGAGCCCAGGAGGAGGTGAGTTTGAGGAAGAGGCATGGGCTGTCACAGGAGCAGTGCCACGTGTATGAGAAATACTGTGCAAGAAGTAATACTGCGAAGAAGCAAGAGCAACCAGGACTTCTGCAAACATCTGATCGCAGGAGACTGGTAATGCGGGAGCCGCACACCCAGCATAGGGGGGTGAAATAAAAGGACTCCTTGGTGAAACTGACAGTTGTCAAAGAGGCTGACAATCAGCTGGGTGGTGCGATCAGGGGAAGCTCTTAAGACGTGCTGTGACCTCTGACATTTCATGCCTTATCAGGTTTGAGTCAGTGTCTTTTGCAGCATAGTTATGTGGTCAGGCAAGGTGGTTTTGGTGATAATGTATTTTATTCTAGTGACCTCATTTTTGTTGAGTGTCTTGCCTTGGACATTTTGCTGTTGCTAACATGTGTGTTGAGGAACAATGCTGCAACGCTAAGAAGATGCTAATTAGAAAAGCAGTGAGGTGATTTCACACTACTTTCCCAAGCTCTTTGCCTAGCCTTCTCCAGCCTTTAAAAACAAATTACAAATATGCTTAAATACTTACTCCCAAGGGCACTGTCCCTTTTGAAAGCTACCTGTCCTGCAGGAGACAGTGGCTGTGCTGCAGGGTTTCAGTGTCACTTCAGGAGAGTCCAGGAGAACTGACATTTACCTCTCCATTTACAGTGGGTGGTATATAGATGTGGCTGGGCAGTCTGAATGATGTTCTGAGGACACCCTTTGCTCTCATATCACTCAGGTTCCTGCTGCAGGCTAGAGGCCATGATGAGGTTGGAGGTGGCATAGTGGCCTGTTGGGAAAGGATGCCCTGGCCATGGAGCAGGGGCTTCTCAAGTGCACGTCTCTTCCTGGAGGTTTTTGGCACTTGCTCTCCTGCTATCTTAATACCTTCATCATGTCACTGGTAAAGCTCTTGCACTCAAAGTAGAGGGTGCATCTGTGCTGCTCTTTCACCACCTCCCTCAGCAGCCTCTCCTTTTCTGTGACTATTCTTGCCTTTGGGAAGCTTCCCCCCCCCGCCCCCAATATTTAGCTATCTTTCTCTCTTGCCTTTTATGTCCATCATTGCTTCTTGTCTTTTTTTTGTTGTTGCTGTTGGGTTTTGGGGTGGGTTTTTTTTGTTGCTTTGTGTTTTTTGAAGTCTCTCTTCACAGACAGGCAGAGCTGGCAGCAAGCTCTCTCCCCCTTGCCTAGGGCATGGCACACATCCTACTTTTCCTTTAGGTCCTGAACGAAATTGCTCTCAGATAACAACCCAACTGAGTGAAAATCCACACCCCAAGCACAGTTACGTGTAGCTCAGTATGAACTGTCATAAATTCTCTTGCTTTCAGGGTTTTGATTGAGAAGTTGATGATCGAGCAGTGAAAACACTACTTGTGGGTTCTCAGGATCAGAGAAATCTGTAAACCCCTTCTCAGGAGGAAAGGTAACCACAAGCTGAAACACACAAGCTGCATCAGTGGCAGAACATCACTCCAGGAAGCGTCTTGCCTCTTCAGCGGGCGTTGGCTTTCTAAGGCACCTGAAATGCTCTGCCAGAGTAATTAGTAGTGATCTCAATCAGACATCACTGTGTACACGTCTGTCTACAATGGTGACGTGTTTCATCATACATCTGCAGTCAACAGCAGTTTTGAGGTGGATGCACTCCCTAACCCACAGTAATTGCCTGTCTTGTGCTCAATGTCACCTTGCATGGGAGTGTTTTTCCTTCAGGTCCCCGCTTGAGGTGAAGCTTGGACACCTATTGTGAACACTGGTCTCTCTGGCTGAGCACTCCCAAAGCTGAGATCACCCTTCAGTTGTCTGCCTAGTGTCTGCAAGAAGCCCTTGCTGTTTGCAGAGAGACAATTGCTTTGCACAGGTCGTTGTGTTGTCTCCGTGTTGCTCTGGGAGTCCCAGGTTTGCTCAGGGGAGTGAGCGCAAAGTGGAGGAGAAAGCTGGAGAGAGAGGTGTTTAGTGTAGCTGGGACAAGTCAAGCATTGCCTCTACCAAAGGAAAGAGACGATTTTGATACCACTGTGGTTGTATTTGTTCTGAAGGAAAAAAAAAACCACAAAGGGTAGTTGGTTGGGTGCAATGTAGACATTTCATTCTCAGCTCCAGTACCTCAGTAAACACTTCCCAGTCAAAACCTTGTATCTCCCATAAGAAAGGTGAAAAATGCAGGATATAATGTTCCACTTTCACACACACAAAAAATAATTAATAACATGAATCAAGGACTCTGGCTACCCTGTACAATGCTGCCTGTTGGGCTGCAGCACAGGTGTAGCAACCATGCCAAGCCAAGACACCAACCTGAGCAGCCAGGCTGAGATTATGTCTATGTTTACTTGATTTTATTAACTTGGACTTTAATTCCTTGCTTCCACAAAAAGCTTGTAACTTGTGATGGAAGGAGAGGAAAAACTGACCACTAGAGTTTTGCAGCTCCTTCTTTGCTGTTTGCAGGAGCCTTTTGGAAGCCACAAAGGGGCCATGAGGGGTGCAGATGCCCCTTGCCCCTGCGTAGTGTCAGCCGAGGATCATCCATGGGCCTTCTGAGGCCCAAGGGAGTGTGTAGGTGGAGAATAGCCATGGGTGGATCAGTAGCCCAGGGCTACTGAGCAGCGGAGCCAGTGGGGATACCACAGCCTTCAGTGTTCCTTTTACCTGAGGAGTGAAATGGAAATGCCATGGTGGGGAAGCACAAGGTGGTGTGAGGGGAGAGTGTGCAAGCTGAAAATGCCTGTGTGTCTGTCCCCAGCGGGAAAAGTAATGTAGGAAAGGAAGCACAGGGAGATGTGGGGAGGAGATGCTGGCACGAGGCAGAGAGGAAGGGTGTAAGCCCTCCTTTCCCAGAAGGGATATATGGAGATGTAAGTACTGTGAAGCCAGCAGCCAGGGCAGGACAGGGTGTGGGTGAGAGGGAGGGGGATGCAGACCGGTGGTACCTGTTCTGTGCTACCTGTGACTGCTCGTGTAACTCTTCAGGCCTGCCTTTGTGCTTCATTTTTTTTAATCAGGCCCCAAGACCTCAATGTAAATGTATTTTTTTAATCCCAGCTAGGGCCAGTGCTCCTGTCTCTGTGCCCTCTGTGCCAGCCATGCTCCATCTCGTTCCCCAGAATGTTCATCACTGTCTGCCAGTCTGTGATGGTTGTCCACAGCAGAAGCACTCACTGGCTCCATCCAGGAAAGGTTCCTACCCCTCAGATGAAACACAGGCATCTCCATACAGTGGTGTGACTTAGATCAATCTCTAATATCATCACAGTTCCAGGATGACTGTGGCTTTCCAGCTGCTTCTAGGAGATGGACAAACATGTGCAATGTGTCCTGCCCAAGCTTTGAACAAATGAATGGTTTGCTGAAAAAGTGGAATACGACAATCCTGCCCTCAGTGGTGCCTTGTTTTGGTAGGCTTTTCTAGACTTGAATCTTTAAGGTATGGCATCAAGGTGCAAAATCACATGCATATTTGAGGTATATGTATCCAAAGTGAATTGAGATGTCAGAAAGAAGGACTAGACATCCTTGCCTTCCTGAAAGGTGCTGGCACTTGATGGAGGCCCAGACAACCTCCTTTGAAACAGGAGAGACCAGTGTTCACAAAAGGTGTCCAAGCTTCACCTCGAGCAGCAATCTGAAGGAAAAACACTCCCATGCAAGGTGACATTGAGCACAAGACAGGCAATTACTGTGGGTTAGGGAGTGTATCCACCTCAAAACTGCTGTTGACTGCAGATGTATGATGAAACATGTCACCATTGTAGACAGACGTGTACACAGTGATGTCTGATTGAGATCACTACTATAGGGATTTATGGGGAAAGTATGGAATTTGTGTTATTTCAGTGTCCTGTGATCTGTGCCTGCCTGCAGTGGCGGTAGATCAGATTTATTCACGTACCTCCTGTCTTGTGTTTCTGTTGCTTTGTCAGCTCTGTAACTCCTGGTTGTGGTGAGACATCACTGTGGATGAGATATGCAGAGAGTATCCCAAGGAATCTCCCAGGTGTAATGTCTCTCAGGACAGAGGATGAAGATGTCTAGGCACTGGGAAAATGCAGTTGGCAGGAAGATAGTGATGTCCTTTGTGTGAGCCAAGGAGGCTCTGGTTCTGTCCAGTCTCCAGAAGCCACATCAGGGATGACAGCCTGGCATTCCTGGCCACAAGCTGGCCAAAGCCTTGCCTTTTCACATCGCAAAGCATCACTGTGGGCGACACCTCAGCAGCTGACCAGCTGGTGGTCACCTGCAGCCTTGTGGATACCTGGCCCTGTACAGAGATAGGTGCCAGCAGACAGCTGAGACACTTCAGGCAGGAGGCACTGACCTGCCATGATGTCCTGAGCTGTAGCTCTCTTTAACAAAATCACAGGAAATCACTTATCTCTACAAAATATGACCTTGTGCACCCAAAGAGACATGATGCTGGTAGGCATGCTGCCCATCTCCCAGCCTGCCTGGTGAAAACTCACCTTGTGTCCCAAGGGCGGCTCCAATTACAGCTGAAGAAAAGATGTTTTTGTCTGCTCCGTTGGTGTCTGGGCCAAACAACTTGTGTGTGACATGTTACCTGTTAGGTACTCCCATATGACTCATGACCACACAAATAATTAATAAAAACCCTAATGGAGAAGCTGGCCTACAGGGTGTTACTTGCTTGCTGTTCTTGTGCAGGACTGGTGACTGCTGCTGAAGTCCTTCTACTGTATAATTAGAGCCCAGGCTTAGCAGGTCTGCCAGTCTGTATGGCGCTGCTGGTGGCGTGTGTGCCTGTCGCTTCCATGAACACAGCCCCAGAGGATGATTAAAATGCACACAGGAGGAGGATGAGGACAGGACAGAAACCCAATTGGGAGGATAAGGAAAGTCTGCTCCATGCCACCGCAGGATTACACGCAAGAGCCCAGTATTGTCTACAAAGAGAAATGCTGAGATAAAATCGGCTACTCTTATTATTACACCCAAGAGTTCATAAAGGGCTGAAGACAAAGAGCTGGTTAATTATTTATGACATGTGCATAAAAGGGGAAGATAGGAACATGCAAAGGTCTATTTCATCATTTCTCAGCCCAGCGAGGCTGCTTGGTTTGTGTTAACCAGCTCTTCTTCTTTTTAACTCCAATTTTGAAATTTGCCAACCAACTTTTCCCCTCTGGCATTGGTCAGGCCAGTGGTAAATCTAGATTTCTGCTCTGCTTGCTTAATTGATACCTCTGAACCTGGGGTTTATTTTGTCTGCGTGCTTCAGCATGTCTCAGGCCTTAATTGCAAGGTCTCTGGGGCAGGGCTTGTTGTGTATAACGGGCTAACGTTTTTTTCAGATGGCACAGCTTTTCCCTTTGGAAGAAGATGACTCATTGACACTGAAATGTTTTGCACAGTGGTCTTGACTTCACTTAAGTTTCCAACTGAAAGAATGATCAAAGTGTCTCATTTTGACACGGCCGAAAGCCTTTGCTCTTGTCTCATCTTGCAGTGCGGTACCTGCGATCTATCTGGCAAGCTGGGGACGGTGGTTTCCTAGAGGACATGGGAGATTTTGCCCATCTGGCACTGTGTGAAACCCCTCTACCTTCAGCAAGGCCAGTAGCTGATGGGAACAGTGCTGAGCCTCAGGCCAGACTCCCACAATTCTCTGAGGTCTGATTCAACCACGCTCTCTCCTGAGGACCTGTCATGTGGCTCTCAGGTGCCCTTTCCATCACATGAGCAATGTGCACAGGCTGATGAAATGCACACCTTCATGTTTTTCACTGCTCAGGAGCAGTTCTTGCTTGCCTTTGAGCATTTTCCAGTAAGAGTGAAGCACCTCCATCTCAGTGAAGGAGTGGCCTGTCTGACTGTGAATTCTTTTATCAATTAATTGTTGTGCTCTTGACCGTGCTCCCTTTTTTAGACCCATTCCTCAAGAGCACTTTCATTGCAGTGTAACAGGACATTTTTAACAAGCACATTGTTGTTGGGATCCACAGAGCAGGCTTTGTGTTGCTTCTGAAGAAACTACATTTTGTAAAGATTATTTTTCTGGGATGGTTTGAGTAGGCACATGGAGAAAAAAACAGGAACACGTCCTCACAGAAGTTTCCTTTCAGGACGAAGCTGCCAGAAGGGCTGGAGCCAAGGCCAGCTTCAGGTGGGGCTCATGGCTGGGCCAGTCGCAGAGGCTGACCTCTCTACCACGAAAAGCACCCAGGAAGGGTGTCAGTATGTCATTACCAGTTTTCTCCTTGTGCAGTGTGCTCTGTGTATTGTTTTTTTAAGCAGCGTCAGCTACAGCCTCGTGGATGGGCAAGGCGAGTGGCATGCTGTGAGATGTGGAACTGAAAATGATTTCAGACAGAGAGGCTGGGGTGGCAATCCACGTTATGAATTCAGTCTGCTAGCTTTCAGAAATGGGCCAGCTCATTCACGTCTCTCTGTAGCTACTGAGATAACAGCTAGGGGAGAAAAAGTGTATTTTCAGTTTGACAGACAGCACAGCATGGGACAAGGAGTCTTCCCTTCCAGGCCAGCCTGAGCAGAGGCTATTAAGAACCAAACATTGTTCCATATGTGATGGCTTTTTGCTCTTGTTCCTAGCGGGCATGTTGAACACATCAGTTGGGAGTCCAAGCAAAAACATGCAGAGATACAATGGCCTCCTAATCCTTATCCTGTTTGTTTAAAGGCCTGAAGAGATGGCTAAACTGTCCTGCATACCTAATGAGTGGCTAATTTGACAAAATTGGACAGAAGCCTATACGTTTAAGGGACTCAAAAGCCAAAAACATGTCACTTAGTATTTCAGGAAGTCATGGGCTGGGTGGGTGAACTTATATGAACTTTTTCCTCAGCAGGGGATTTGGGCAGGAAACTGTATTATTTAAAATGTAGCAACTTACCAGTAGTTTACTTCAAAAGGATCTATCCTGCCCTTAATTATGATCCTTAGATCCGGGACTTTTATTTTGTTTAGCTGAACAAGTGTTGTGAAATGCCTTTGTGAATCAAATCTAATCAAGTTGGTGTTCTCCAGCTGGAGCCTGGAAACCTGCCCAGAGTGCGTGGCAGGGAAAGGCAATGCAAGAGGCAAGGAGTGACGACAACATGCCAGAGAGGAGCCAAAAAAGGTAGAGCAGTCAACTGGCCCTAGCAGACAAGGAGATTTTTGTGCTTTTCTTCTCTAAAATGCCTGAACTCCAGCACACACTGGGTGTGTGAGTTTACTCCGGTGAGCCCGAGGCAGTTTCAATTTATGCAACTACCGTTTGCTCAGCAGATGAGAGGCCCAGCTCTCTCTGATCTCAGTGATGTTCAGAGAACAAGAACTTCTGTAGCTCTCTCCAGCATCCAGATGGGCATCTGCCCAATGCCAGGTGTGGATGTGTTTTGAGTTTTTGCAAGCAATGTTTTTGAGAGGGCTTGAAAATGAGCATCTGAGGACCTCATAGAGACTGGAGAAGAAGAGATGGTTAGTATGCAAGGGACAGACTGAGCATAAGAAAGAGAGGGATTCCTGAGTTTTCAACTCTGGACCTGTGTTGGGGAAGCACCTCCAGGACTGGGGTGACATGTGCCAAGGGGTCTTGGGCGCAAGGCTATGCAACCCTGCCAGTGCTGCAACAGAGATGGTTGGTGCGGTTGCAGCAGCATCTGGAAGGAGGACTGTCCTCCAGAGTCTCAGCGTATCCTCAAGCCTTCTGTGCCAACGGCTCACAAGCAGGCAGTGACACTTCTGATCCTCTCTCTATGGCTTGCCCTTTAACCAGATCACTTTGGGAAAAACCTAGGATCTGACCTCCAGAGAAGTCTGTGTCTGTGGTGCAACTCCATGGTAGTGTCATGTGCTGGTGGTGTCTGCAAGCACCAGTGTGCTCAATGGAGATGCTGGCAGTCCTGGCAGGTGGCTCCCACAGAGCAGGCTGGCCACATGGAGGGACCCACAGCTGCAGCTTGGCATTTTTGGATATGCTGTACTGATCTGCACAGCTGGAGTGACCACCTTGGCTTGACGTATGCTAATCTGAGAGGCAGAGAGAACTTGTCTTGTCCTCCCATATCTCCTCATGGGAGTCTGTGGATCTGTGGTGCTGGTGGTACGATGCTATCTGGCACCAGCACTTATCACATGCCTATTAATGGGAAAATTAAGAGAAATGTACCCAGCGTGCCGCCTGCGCTGGGTACTGCCAGCCTGAGCAGCCTTAAGGAAATGCCACGCTCTGCAAAGTGAAATGAAAAGACTGCATCCTTTACAAGCAGGCAAACAAGTGGGTCTGTCCTCTGAGTGAGCATCGTACCCACACACCGTGCTGACGTGCCTTGCTGCGCAGGGGTCTCGGGTCTTTTGGGGAAGGTGAGGAACCTGAGCCCTGCAGCACGTAAGGCTGGAGGAGTATCATTGCTCATCAGTACTGAATCCAAAGAGCCTGACATGACCTAGAGCAGAATGTAGGACAGCCTTGCGTCAGGTCCCAAGTACACGCCTGCCTTTTAAAAACAATCAGCAAGTTTGATTACAGTGCAGAGCGGCTGCCCGAACAGGGAGACAAACAGTATGACTGGTATTTATAATTGGGACTGTAATTACTCCTGCAGGTCTCGTGGTGCCTGGGCCCCAGCCCGGCAAGGGCTGTGCGAGACGTGATAAAAGATCATCCCTGGCCTGAAGAAATTAGAACCTCATTTAAAACATCCCAGGAGGGTGAGCCAAATGGGGATGGTGTAAGGGACTGAGGTTAGGGAAAAGCAGGATGAGTTTGATTACAGATGATGCAGGTTCCTGGAGGCTCCCGCTGAGCTGGGAGGGTTTGTTGGCACCTTTGCTGACATCTTTGCTGTGCCTCATTGGCTTCCTGGTGGAAATGGGCATTGCTGGTGGAAAGGGGCAGGCGAGGTGTGGAGGCAAGACGTGATGGCATTACAGGCTTTGATGCAAGGAGGGAGGTGGGCTGCAGCTATAGGTGTGTGTGTACATGCATATATTCAGGAAGGCAAAATCTGCCTTTCTCAAGGAGGCTGGAGGAAGGGGGAACACCGAGGCCTCTGCAAACAGCCGCCCGCGGCAGAGCAGTGGCTCCCACGCGCCGTGTGCCCCCGCAGCACAGCCCCCGTTCCCCGCGGGGCCGGTGCGGGTGCGGGTGCGGCTGTGCGTGCCGGTGCGGGTCCCCGCCGCGCGGTGTCACTGCCGGCACGGCGGCAGTCGCGGCGGAGCCGGAGTGCGGGATGAGGATGCGAGGGGGGGAAGAGCAGTGCTGTGGGCTTGCAGCCCCAGCGGAGCCGGCAAAGCTCCTTCTGCCCCCCAGCCCCGTACGTCCTACAAATCCCGCAGGCGGGGGGATGCTACGGGAGATGCTAAGGGGGACTCTGGGGGTTTGAACCGGCGGGAGGACGGCGGCCGCCCCGCACCCTTCCGCCGGGTTGGAACGAGCAGAAGTGGTGAACGAAGCCGAGGCCAGCCCCCTGTCCCCGGCGAGGGCTGGCAGGCAGGGGCAGCCCGCATCCACGCTGCCAGGTGTGAGGCCTGAGCAGTTCTGCTCGCCGCACAGCCCGAGGAGAGCAGCCAGAAGTGACTCATCCTTCACCCGAGCTTGGGGCAAAGCTGGGCAGAGTGCAAGTGATTGCTCTTGGGTTTATTAGTGGTGTTATTGATTTCCACTTCTGTGTTTGGCAAAGGCTTTAGGGCAGTTTCCAGCTGGCTGGCCTCCAGCTGCTACTGACACAGGCACCTCCAGCCGCTGCCGCCTCACCTGCCTGCTGCACCTTCCCAATGCAGGAGGCACTGCAAACCTCAGGCCTACTGTTTCTCTTAGTGAAGGCACCTCTGGCATTCCTGGAGTGGTCTGCTGGTGATTGCTTATACCAGACGTCACAACTTTCTGCTTACAGGCAGGACTTTTGCACTGCTAGGAAGAAGTCTAGGGCAGTTAGCACTATCTTGGCATATGCTGGATGCAGACCCCAGGCCACTTTCCTCTGTGTTTTGCTTTCAGAAGTGATCTGCTGCAGGTTGCTGTTTTGATGAGCTCTGTTTGTGAATCTAGTAGCCACAGGGAAAAGGGAGGTCTCTCAGTGCCTCTGCAGTTTCCATAGCATGGTATTAACTTGCTCTCTGAGGAAAGCTAACTTTCCCCTTCTTGCTGGAAGCCTGTTCAGCAGCGTTGCTGCAGATGAGTCCTTTCTTCAAACTAGCAGACATATCTGAGATAGATACCTTGCTCTCAACGATGCACAAAAGGCTAAGTTTAACCATGATACATTTTCAAGCAAGCCTAACTTGATTTTTCTTTGAGCAGACTTTAATAGCTTTCGCTGCTTCCTCTGGCTTCAGAATTTGCTATGATAGCTAAAGAGCCTGAAAATTCATATATGTCTTAATGATGCCTGAAATTTCCTACAGAAATCCATTTACTCCTCCAATTTGAACAAGTTACCAGATCTACTAGACATGACAGGCAAGAATTTCATACAGCAGGGCACACACTGAACAACAGTGCCTCTGGAGGCTTCTGTCCTCTAATACAACACATTCACTCCGGGTAGCTTTGGAAAGAAAAAACCTGTATTTCCTGGGCATACTTAGTCTCCAACACCTCTGTGTTGTTTGTATTTCTGTGCACAAGTATGTTGGCATATGTGTTCAAAGCCCTTTGCAAGCAGTAGATCACCGTCTTTGGGGAGCCAGAGGTGTCAGGGAAGCAACGTGAACTGATGTTTTCTTTGGGTGCTGGCATGGCCAACGGTCCCTCAGGCAAGGCAGGGAGCAAAACACGTGAGCAGCAAACTTCCTTCCTTGAGCTTCATAGGAGTTGACTCCATCCGTTCACTGTCTGCTCTCATTGCTTCTCTACAACCTCTCATAGTTTCTTGCTCTCCTCAAGTGCCACCACAAAATTATGGAATTTTGTTACAGTCTTACTTTTGTGTTAAAAAAAAAAAAAAAGAAAAAGAAAAAGAAATCGGTTCTGGCACTCATCTTTCTAAAAAGAAGCTTCCCAACATAACTGGAACACATCCAAGGGGCTGAAAATCAGAAGAGAAATTAAAATATCCTGCATTTGGTTTTATGTTAAAGCTTGGCAATTTTGAAAGCTGGCAATTTTGAAATCACTCCTTGTGATTTGGAGTGGGAAATAACTGTCTTAGTGCAGGTGGAAGCATTTGCTTCCACCACATGTCTAACGCAGAACTGGCTTGTGTGTAAAACTATAGAGTAAATTATGGCTGCTGAGTCTTGGCAGGACCATTCTTATCCGAATTAGTTTTAGAGACATCTGGGCCCAGAGATGCAATCTGGCACTGTCCCAGTTTTGCATTATGCCACCAGCCCCTCTCACACAAGCTCCTGTTCTACAGGTAGATATTAACAAGCACCACTTGTTTCAGTGCTTGCTGGTGTTTTTCGTCACTCCCTCCTCCTCACCAGCTGTCAGTTTGCTAGATGATTTCTGAAAGTGGCAGGTGGATGCAATTTCCTCTTGTGGCCATTGCAGCATCTTACATCAGATCCTATTTACCATCCTATTGAAAGGTGCAAAATTCAGTGCTGGTAGGTAGAGTCTTGTAAAGCAACAAGGATTTTGCGGGGGTTGAGGATCTGTCCCTCAGTCAGATTTAGCCTGAGAAGATCTGTCCCAGGCATGGAACTGTCTGACTCCAGACAGTTCTGACTCCCCTCCAGGGAAGGCTGAGCTGGGCAGGAGGAAACTTTCTGGAGACAAGCAGCTGGCAGGGCTCCTCCTGCCTGAAGGTAGGCAGTGAGCAGTTCAGGAAGGGTAGGTTTCTGCTGCATGAAGGAAGTAATGCAGCATCTGGACAAAACAAGCTACGCAGTCATTTTAGCTGTAGCAATTCTTATAGTCCTGCTTGCTTGAGGTATTTAGGAGGTGAACAAATTCCTGCACTCCCACAGATAAATTAAATAATGCTGTTTACAATAAATATTGTATAACAAGTTTATTAAAGGCTAGAAGTGGCTTAGGCTGCTACTAACAAAGATGTGGGCAGAGATGTGGATTGATTTGAATGCATCTGTGTCATATTTTTGGCCATATGGATATTTTAAACCAACTTTACAATTGGAAAAGTTGCCCTAAGTTGAAAAAAAAAAAGCAAAGAAGACACAAGGAAATGCTTTTTCCCCCTGAAGACAGTTGAACACTGGAGCAGGTTGGCCCGTGAGGCCATGCAGTATGCATCTTCAGAAGTTTCCAAGACGCAGTGGTACATAGCCCTGAGCAACCTGGTCTGGCCACAGTGCTGACCCTGCCGTAAACAGGAGGTTGGGCTGGTATTTCCTGATATCCCTTACAGCCTGAATTGTCTCTGATCCTTTCCCCATTTCTGGAAGGACTGGGCTTTGCCATGCAGCCATGGCTCCAACGGTCTCTGTGTGCACACACCCACACAGACACATGCTCACCCCATCCTTCCTTCCCTCCCTCCGTCCCTGAGCAGCTGGTATTTTGCTGGTGGGTGATGTCATCCCATTTGTTTACTTGAGAGGCATCATTAGTAAGTAAGTAATTTATGTAATGCTAGTGCAAATTAAGGTAGAGCTGGGTTTAGCAGGCCCAGGGCAATAAGGGCACGCTCTGAGTGGTGGGCTGCAGAGAAGATTGCTGTAGGCTGCTAGCAGGCCGGATTACAGGAGATCAGAGGATCAAGGAACGCTGGATTTTATTCCTGTTCCCCATGCCCTGCACAGCAGAGCAGCGATGGAAAAGGGTTTTTGGTCTGTTGATGTAATGGATCTCAGTAAAGGCATGTTCCCTGGCAGAGTCCTTTACCCAAGAAGACCTGCCTTTGGAGCTCAAATGCAGGCTTGGCTTTTAAAAAAATTGTTTACAAAATTGGTTGCTGTTGTAAAATCCCTTATTCTCTTTGCCTGTGTGGATTTCTGTATTGGTTTTACATCATGGGGCTGTACCAAATCCCAGAGCTACTGAGAGGCCATAGCAGCTAAGGACTATGGGTTGAGGGGATGTAGAGAGCTGCAGAAGCTGCTCAGCTGACTTGAGGGAAAACTTAAAAGGCAAAACTCAGGAAAAGAAGGAAAGACCTGCTTGGAGATTGTTTGAGCAGAGAAGATGGATAAAGACATGGCAGCAGCTAGAGAGGGCTGGCCAGGGAACAGACACGGTATCCTGAAGCACTCGTGTTCTGGCTGTGCCATACGTATCACCTTTGGAGATGTGTGTCAGGCTCTGTATTCTCCTGAACTCTGAGGGAATTTGAGTGTAGAGGGCTTATACCTATCATAGCTCAGGTCAGAGTCTGACCTTCCTCACCTCACGTAACTTGAGCAGATGATGTTGCTGCCCGGCTTAGCCCACACAACATCGGTTTGCTCACGTTGCTAACAAAGGTCTGGGTTGGATTAGCATACAGGGCTAGGTGATTGGGAAGGAAAAGAAATGCAAACATACAGCCCTTTGATAGGCAGGATAATAATCATTACTCATTGACTCACTAACAAGGATCTTGCCACTGTAAAAGAGTAAGTGTTACTGAATAGCATCTTAAAAACGCCATTCTCTGTAAGGGTGGGGAGACCAGACCTATGGATGATAGGGGGGAAAAAAGCGTAACTAGTGAAGCACATAAACATTATTGATGTTCAGAGTTTTAAGGTGTTATTAGGAAAGCTGTCAGTGTATCTCAGGTGACTGAGGAAAGACAAGGGGACAGCTTCTACTGGGACTCAGGGCAGCACAGTCTGTTCTCCTGCTGCTCTGGGACCTCTGGGTGGGAATGTGGCAGCTGTGAGCACTGAGCGAGCGCCGTCTGCAGGCACAGAAGCCACCGGTGCCAGCTGCCAGTCAGAGGAGCACTGCTGGGCACACAGCTGGGGTGCAGGGTGAAGGATGCTCTGAGACTGATGCAACATGCTGGTCCCTTCTGCCAGAGCAGCAAGTGCTGTGGGAGCTAAACTGCAAGCTCTGCAAAGAGGAATTACAGCAGTCAAACCTGTGTCATCAGTACATGGATTAAACCTTTGAGACACCATGATGGGACCTAACAAAGGGATAACAGGAGAGGAATACTTTTGAACCACATGAGCTCTCTCAGGCTTTCCCTGGAAAGGACAGGCTGAGAGGGCTGTAGAGGCTTGCCTTCTGCATCCACTTCCACTCTTTGCTCACCAAGGGGCAATTGAAGAGGAAAAAGGAAATTTTTTTTCCTGCCAGCATCTACCAAGCACTACATCTTTGCTATCATCTGGGCTAAGGACGAAGGATCCCCAGTTCACCTGGGAGATTCCTGTTTCCAGTCTAACTCACACAGCCAGAGGTATGCAGCTGGTTGTTAGCCTAACCTTACACCTCACCCTCAGTTTAATGTAGGCATAACCCCCACTAGCAATTCTGTGGATTTAATCACAAGTTTACTGCTGTGCACTGATTCTGGCACCTGAGCCTTCTGGGCATGATTCCAAGGAAAGCAGGAGCATATCTCCATCCCTCAAGCTGGAGCCCACTCAGATTGCGATGCAGTCGCTCAGCTACTCTCCATGGAGAGGATGGGCTTGGGACTTGGAGAGGACGTACCTTCTTGCACTCATCCTGGCTGATGAATGCCATCTGTGTCCCCTCCCTAGGACAGCCTGCCTGATTTGGGAATCCAGCCCCAGGTAACTCTCCCTGGGGCCTTCTGGCTGGGGAGAGCTACTCTTTCCTTGGCTTGGCTTCTGTATGTTTTTGGGCATCCCAAAGGACTACACACCATTGTGTTCAGCCAGTCTGAGGGTAACTGAAACCTCACAGAGTTTAAAAGTAAAATTGTTACTACAAACCTAACTAAATTCACGCTTGCTGTGCCATATGTTGGTCTTAAGCAAGGCTATTCTTACAATGACATTCATTGTCAATTAAAGGTTTATTTATGGAAATCTAACTAAAGATATTAATGTTGCTGCTTGGTTATAATGACAAATTGCAAAAAGAAAGAAAAAAAAGAAAGATAGTGGTTCTCTTTGTTCTGCCTTTCTTACCTGAATTAAGTGCCTGGTTAAATCAGTTAACCATTATCCTACGCTTCAGAATAATGCTGCTAAAAATGAAACATAAAATTAGCCTGTCATTTTTCTGTCGCTCACTTGAGATTCAAGCTGTCCCTCTGCAAAGCTTTTAATTTCCAATAAAATACCTTGCAGCAGGTGCTGCATGGAATTTCAGCAGCAGCAGCAATCGATCTCAAAGAGGTTCAGCCCTCGTCTCATTCAAATGCATCTTGCCTGGCCAGGGCTGTCCTGGTCATTGCTCACTCAAAGGGAAACTTTGCATAAATTTTATGCTGCTTTTGGGAAATACAGGGCTGCTAGGAAGGTTTTGCTGGGAGCTTTGTGAGGTTAGTGCCGTGATACTCAGATGTGAGCCAGGGGAGAAGTCCAGATGTGAGCAAGAGCAAACTCCTGTCCTTCACAACAAGTCTCTGGTGCTGGGATGAAGGTGGACTTGGCTCAGATGGGCACTTGCCAGGGCCAGTCTTTGCGACAAGCATTTGCATGAGAGGGACAGAATGAGAAAGACAGATGGGCCAATGGTCTTGGCATGTGCCGCGAAGAACCAGCTTACTCTGGAAATGGTGAGAGGTGCAGGTCAGCTCTAATGCAGCACCACCCCTTTGATGCCAGGGAGAGTTCCTCTGGAGACACAGTGGCATTTCTGCCCCAGGAAGAGAGTCCTGTCTGTTTTTGCAGAACATCACAGGTTACAATCATGCCTTATCTAATAGATGGGAGGCAATGCTATTTGAGCAGTAATATATATTCACATTTGGTTTGGCTATTTTGGTGCTGGAGGGTTTTTTTTTCTGTAATGGATCGTGAAGAGCCCTGCACTGCTGCCATCTGTTTGAATCGTGTCTTTGATCAATCAGACAGGCAAACCAGCTGAACTCCCTCTGAGATTCTGCTTCTTCAGTGGTTTGCTTGTCCTCAGCTTCTCAGATTTATCTTTGAGCTGCCGGGATCAAACAGAGAGTCTTCAAAAAGCCTGAGGAGAACCTAGATGTGAATTTGTTCCTAGTGTTATCTGGAGGACTCTGTGTGTGTGTCGGCTGTCACGCTGCTGACGCGCAGGCCCTGCCCAAAGCTGGCCCAAGTACGTCACTCAATAGAAATTCACAGGCTTTCAGTTTTACGTCTTCAATCCATCAGCCACCACTGATTTCCAGGCAGTCATTCTGCTTAATGCTAATGTTAGGATATCAACAGCAATTTCTAGACCAAGCTTGGCCTTGCTTTTTTCTCCCCAGGTTTAAATGTCTATACCTCACATCACTAGGGCCTAAAACTGTGTGCTGAAACCTGTTTTAGCCATGGTGCAGTCTCCAAGCATGCATTTTTTCATGCCAGATTGAGGCAGGCACAATCTAGCATTAATAGTCGTGACCATTCCTAAGCACAGATTTAAAGCAAAGCCAATCATTGTTTGCCATCACACCAACTCCTTCCAGGGCGGTGCATGAGGACATGACAGAAGCGACCTGGTACAGATGTGTTCAGGCACAGATAGTGCCTGATGATGAAATATGAGTTGTTTCTAACAGTTAAATAGCTGGTTAGAGGCTCGAAGGGAACTGTGAAACAGGGGTTTTACTGGTGGGGAAAGCAGGCAATGGGAGATGTCTTGGTGCTTATACCTGCCACATTCAGAATGAGCAATAGAGAAGCTAAAATAGCTAAAAGCCTGCCCATAGTGCAAGGGTTCAAGATCATGCAGTAAAACCACTGTGCTTCTAGTAATGCAGTCTATTCCTAAAACCTGTTTGCCCTTGGTGCTGCTGACAGTGAGAACTGGCCAGGCCAAATCCTTCCTCCAGCTCTACACCGTGGCTTGCTTTTGACCTGTAAGTTTTGGCGGGCTTTTTTCTTCAGCAAAAACTGTCAATCACATTAAGCAATGGGGAGGACATATGCTACTGAGAGTCAGAGAACTTTAAGATTTGAGACTGTTTTGGTTATTTATTGTCGCCTCTAACCTGAGCTGCATCAGGAAAGGCTGCTCACTCCTGGGCCCTGCCTGTTTCCTACACAGGCAGAGCTGCTCCTGGCAGCTCACCTCTACTTGCAGAGATAAGCCCACATTTGATCTCAAACTCCTTTGGAGTTCAGAGAGCTCAGCAACTCTCTGGTTTGATAGCAATTTTTCTTTCAAAGGCAGCGGTGACTGTAGTTGAAAGGCATCAATTTAAAAAAAAAAAAAACAAAAAAAACCAACCCTCCTTGAAAAGATATTTCTTAGAGATCCTTGAAACTTCTACTAGAGTCCCAGGAAGCAAAAGCAGTGATGTTAGAAATAAATGAATGAATGAATGAATGAATAAAACATACCCCATCCACTGCTGAAGCTCGTCTGTGCTCAGAGCTGTCATGCCTGGGAATCCCCGGGCTGACAATCCATCCCCAATCCATCGCAAGCCTTTGGGGTGAGCTGTGACTCATCACCCTCATCCTGCTTTTTACACCTCCACACATCTGCCTGTGTTTTTACACGGTGAGAAAAACAGTTTGTTTTACTTTGTTTTACTCTTTACAGTGAGAAAAACAGTTTGTTTACTCAGTGAAGGCAAAGTTACGGATGCCTCAAAAAGCTCTGGATAGTTCTGCTATTGGTGAACAGCACCATAATTTTCCCAAGTCATGTGAAACCATTTTGACAAGCTGTCGGAAATGTTATCATGAAAATTAATGGATAAGTTAAAAAAACCCAGTCTTGTGGTTTGACATGGTAGGGGCTGGATTTGCACCTCTGTGGCTTGCAAGTTGCTGAGCCCCTCTGCAACCAGCCTGTATTGCATTCTATTCTTCTACAGCACAGGGACTTGCTGTGACCATCTCTCCCAAAAAAACACTTGGGAGGAGAGGTTTTGTGTTTGCAGAACTCAAGAGAGACTGAAATGCCTAAGGGAGATGGACATTTCTTTTGCATTTCCCTGGGACTATGATTACAACTTCCAGGTGATCGCTTCCTCCCAAAAGCCAGGCAGATACAGGGTAACTTTGTGTTAACTCATACACCAGAGAGACTAGGGTTCAGCCACCAGCTTGCTCCAATGGCGATCTTTGCAGTAGGGACACAGGTAACTCCTACCATATCAGTGGTCCCCTCACAGACCCTAGTGAGTGGTGCTGGCTCTCCTGGCTGCTAAGCAGCAGATGCAGCCATAAATGGAAGCTGCTTTCCACACAGATGCTTTCATTAGACCAAGCTGAAATCTTAATACAAAGCAGGGCAGTGGTGCTGGCTCCAGCACAGTTTCAACTGTGTGCAGCAGAGGTGAGGTTTCTTCTCAGGACGGGCACCTGCTGTAACTTCCTTGCAGACATGTGGTGGTTTCCGACCAGCAGGGAACAAAAGACCACGATTAGCCTCAAGTACCGAAGACTTAAAGATTGCTAAAGGGCAGGGAGGGCTTAATTGCCACTTAAGGTGCAGGACAAAACAGACCAGGCTACTCGGCTTGGGGAAGAAAACCAGAAAACAATTTAATACCAACTAAAACACAAAACCCCAAATACCAGAACCAAAACAAAACAACACAGAATGGTACAGAGATGAAGAGTCCGACCAGCCCTTTAAGACCACCTGCTCCCCACCCCTCTCCTCTTCCCGGGCTCAGAGCCCTGATCCCGGTGTTTTATACCTCCGTCCCCCCTGAACGGCCCAGGGGGGCAGGGAGTGGGGGTTTCAGTCAGTCCGTTCCTGGTGGCTTCTGCCGTTTGTCTCACCTCAGGGCAAGTGGGTTCCGCACCAGTCCTCCTTGCAAGTCCGTGAGGTACCACACACACATGGCAGCCCTGCACGGGCTGCACCGACGCACATTTGTCCCAAAGCCCTGCACGGGCTGTACCGATGCTCATTTGTCCCAAAAGTTGCTGCTCCTCTCTGCCTCTCGTGTGGGGCTGCTCTGCGGTGCACAGGCTCTCCAGCATGTCCTGTGCCATGACCGCCTCCCCCACACAGTCTCTGGCCCGTCCGGGCACACTCACATGAAGTTGCTGCTGCTGATCCATAGGTTGCAGGGGTACCGGCTGCACTCTCACCACGGCTTGCAGAGGGGTCTCTGGTCTGATGCTCCATCCTTCCTCCTTCTCCGACTGTGGGGTCCGCATGGTCGCCTCCATCTTGTACCACTCTTACACCTCCTGCCTCGCACCTCAAATTCCCGTCCCTAAATAGTGATCGCAGAGGCGCCAGATTGGTCCAGCCAGGCCGGGGGGTGGGTCTGAATCCAGGAGTCGGGGGAGAGTCTAAAAAACTTTTACCGGATCTTCACTGCAATCCACTCCCCCTGCTACTAAGCAAAAGCAACTCCTTGCTAAACCATGACAAGACAGTGTATAGAGGGAGAGGAGCATTTGGCTTTCAACAGTCATTTTTCTGAAGTGACCCAGATACTCAGCTGGGGTGATGCCTGAGTACGTGCCTAATCTGAAACCTGCTGGTTAAACAGCAGGAGCACTGCTTTGTTAACTTTAAAGATAGTGGCCCATCTTATAATTGAACGTTGCTTACTTCAGAGTCAATAGCTTCCTCCTTCTCAAGTTTCTTAATAGCGTACTTATGAAAAACAGATTTCTGTGACCCTTGTATTTTGTCCCCTTCAAGGTGGCTGATAAATATGTGTTTAAAAATCCCAGCTGTGTGTCTGCAGGTTTGTGCATGGCAGGGCAAGTTTGAGAGCTAGTAATGGAGGACAGCAGGAGCTCTTGATTTCCTGCTCTTTCTATTGCTTTCAGATAGTTCTAAACCAAGGTGTTCCTTGTCAAGCAGTCAAGCAGTTCAATCTGCAGCAATGAGGCTTCTCTCTGCCTTTTTTTTTTTTGCTGACCTGAAAGACTAATCCCCAGCTCCTGTGCTTTGCTGTCATTCGGTTCCTACAGCACAATTCCTGACTCCTGTAGAGAGTGAAATACGGTTTACCCAGTGACATGAGGTCTTATCCCTCAGCCTTAAATCCAAGCAAGAGGGCAGCTAAAGGTACGTAATCAGCTCCCAAAATTGTTGTGTGTAGAATGTCCTTTCCCAGACACATCCATCCTCAAATTACTCCAAACAATGCTAAGCGAGCACACGGACATTTTCCTGCTATGATTGAAGAATCACTCATTACAGATTCCAGGACTCCACATTACTCAGGCAACATGTAAGGTAAGCAACATGCTAGGCACCAGCTGCCCACAGACTGTCATCCCTCACATCGCACATCACTCGCTGTGCACTGTTTGACCCCTGCCAAAATGTTATCCCAGCAGTCACACCACATTTGGCTGTATAAGGGGTGCCAGTGCCCTCAGCCAAGCAGAAGACCGTAACATTGCATCTGTTAAGTGCAGGCGCAGAGAAGTGGCCAGATCCTCGTCTGCCATAAATTGTTAGGGTTGTGCTAGCCTCAGAGGAACTACCTGCATTTGCGGTGCATAATCACCATTTAGAAATCTGGGTCATTAATGAAACAGATGGTCTTGTTCCTCTTCTTGCTGGGTAGTTGTGCACATCGTAAGTAAGACTTATTGCACTGTTACAAGCAACCAGCAGAGACCTCAAGGACTAAGTGTCAGTGGAAATTGAATGATTGCTGCCTCCACAGCTGGTCCCTCCCAGCCAGGTTGGAGCAGATGGTAGGCGAGAAGCTCTCCGTATGGTACCTGTTTGGTTGCTGTAAAGAAGACCTCTTCTCAGGACAGTTACAGCTTCCATAAAGAATAAATAAACTCCCCGCTGTGCCGAATAACAGCTCCAATAGCCAGTAAACACTTTAAAGAATAAATATGCAGGTAAATCCTGTCACAGGGCCATTTTAATCAGTATGCTGAAACCCCTGTGAAGGGTGACCGATGTGTTTCTGCTGAAAACAGCTTTCTTGGCTGATGTTATAATTTCATTGCAGTTGATGTCATAACTCAAACCCACATTTATCTGTGTCAAGCACAAGTGTGGCATGACAGGGGAAAAAGTGGAAGCACTGATGCACAAGCTCAGTGAACACTTGAGCTTACTGCAACCCAGTCTTTCTTCCTTCTTTCCCTTGTGCTACTGTCTTGGCCATTTTTGGAGTGCTGGCCCAGCTACTTCATAAAGTGTCACAGTGCTCACGAGTGCTCACCTCCACTTTCCAGCTTTCTCTTGCTAGCATAGAAAGAACATCTGTTCAACACCAAGCACTAGGCCCCATAAGTCAGTGTGATGTTTTGGCCACTCTCTGTGGCTCTTTTCAAATCTACAACAAAGCCTTTCACTAGAGTTAATGCACAGGCTAGCTGCTTTCTGGAACACTAGACTCAGACATCACAGAACTAATCTTCCTGTAGCCCTATCACTGAAAACATATCAATATTTCTCCCCTTCACCTTCCTTGCATTTCAGCTACTGGTGTGGAACTGGATTCATTCTGGCTGAGCTGTGTTTCATGAATCATGTCAAGTCACTCCTTGCAGAGATGATAATCATTCTAATCTTCTGTCATCCCCCAAAGCATTAGGAATGTGATGGATGAATATTTTCAGAAAAAAAAAAAAAAGGGACCTCAACTCCCTGTGGCTGAGATGGGTTAAAATCTGACCTCCTACTATGAGCTCAGCACCAGTCTAAAGCTTCAGTGTATGACAAGCGCAGATGATTTGCTCAGAGCATGGCTAAAATGAGAGTAAAGGAAGGGCAAAGGCAATCCAAGCCAGAGGCTGTTCCCATGTACACATGGGACAGGTCTCATGCTGGTGTGAGCAGGTTGAAGTTAACACAGCTGTGGTGGTATACCTTAGTCTGAATATCAGGTCCTTCAGGGTAATAGTTACTGACTGCGGCCATCTGAAATATACCTTATTGAAAGGAAAAAAAACCCTGAGACATTGTCACCAGGTCTGCAGCTTGGCCTTTTAGAGTGGGATTCAGTCTCCCTCACATGCACATGTGCTGTTTTTCACAATATAGTACTAACTGCTGCTGTACTGTTTATTTTAGCAACAAGATATCAAGAGGACTTTTTTCCACCTACTTCTTCTGCACATGGCAGTGCAGCCCTTTGCAAAACTGAGCAGCTGTCCAGCTGTGCAGCTTTCCAGCTGTGCAGGACTCATCATTCCTGCAAGGTGCCCCGTCAGCATAGGCACCAGGGTCTGGCCTCAGAGCTTCTGTGTACATCGTGTTTCATATGGGACTAAACCATGACAGGATGTAGGGCTGAACTCTGAAGAGGAAACAGAACCACCCATATCATAACTCAGGGCAAATCACAGGGTTGCCCTGGTCTGTCTTCAGGTCACTGGAAGGCCTTTAACAAGTCTTAGGTTATGAAAGAACAAGATGGAGGAAGGCAGAGGAGCTGAAGAGCGGTGGCCCCATACAGACATTCAAGAAGCTGAAGCTGCTATCTCTTTACATGAAGACTGTTAGTTTGTGTAGCAATACATTGATAAGCACATCAGAAAAGCAAGCCAAAGCCAGCAGTGCCAAGGCTCACTTCTGCAGCTCAGCTGTCCCAACAGATGCAGGGACAGCCTGTGAGCCTGGTGAGAGAGATGTGCTTCCACCTCTGGGCAGAAGAGGGAGGCCAGTGCCATAAGCTGCATGGTCTGCACATCCACAGGCAGTGAGGAAGACAAGATCACTTGACAAGGAGGAAGGCTGCCAGCTCCTGGGCACAACCTGAGGAGAACATCTGCCACTGCCAAAACATACCTCACTCCTCAGAGCCAGCATCCCCTACACTTGTGCAACTCCTTCAGAAACCACCACCACCACCACCAGGATGGTCTGTCTTCTGGTATGACCTAGCAGTGGCTGGAGGGAAAGACAAGATGGCAGTCAGACCCCTGCCTTGAATGTTGTGGCTTGTTTAGCGCTAAAAATCTCACTCTAGAAATTATGTTAGCATTATGGCTGTGTGTGCACTTCCCTATGAAAAGCACTCAGGCTGACAATGAAAGCCAGTCACTGCCCACAGGAAGCTGTGCTGGACTCTGTTCACAAAATGAAGATGATGCAAACTGCCAGGCATGGACAACACACTGTGCGTTTATGTCCTCCTTGCTGACACTTTAGCAATAAGCAGCTGAAAGTGGAATGGGTTATTTGCTTTGCATTTCACTTTTCTATCAGTAATTTTCCAGGAGGAAATCCCTCTAGTTCTGCTACCTGCTGCTAAAATGGATCCTCAGGGACAGCAATGCCCAGCCTTCCCTCTCCAAGAGAGAAGCCTGGCCATTCAGGTTTCTGTTTCATTTTTTGCGGGCACTTGAGGCTTGTCTGCGTGAAAACAATAAGACAGCATCAGATATTATGGAACATATTACTGGGGAGAATTGGGAAAAAGCAATATTACAGTAGAAGAAGAGTGTCCCTGTAGTAGCTGCTCTCAAATGAGACAATCTCTTCCTCCTAGTAGGCAAGCTCTTAGCAGGTGACCATTTCACAGTAATATCAGCACTCAGGAAAGAGAGAGGTCTTTTATTTTTAAGTCATTCCTTTCCAGGTCAGCCATGAGTTGAGAAACTAACTGGTGTGAACTTAGCACCAGTGCTGCTTGCAGACCGTCAACCCTTGGTGAGCAGAGCTGTGGCATCAACCTCCCACCAGGAAGACGCCTGGGAGAAGCTGTGTGAGTTTCTGCCCACTGCCACAACAGATCTCCATCCCCTTTGAGGCTCCAGGACTCATGCCCGTGTCCACATGTGATCTTTCTCTCCAGAACACAAGAACTGGAAATGGGGGATACAGAGAGCAACCCGTTCAGAGACTGGACTCTGAACAGCACCCACTGCTGCACTTCCAACCTCTTTTTCCTCTGTAAGTCTGTGGAGAGGCCAAGTGAGTACAGCGGGGCAGAGACCAACTTCTTACAGAGACTTTCCTGAAGGCGATGGTGAACGGAGGTGTTCAGTATTTTTTTTTTTTTTTCAAACTTCCATGAGGGAATGGCTTGTCTTTTCTTGACATAAGGGGGTGGACAGCTTTTGCATATGAAAAGAACTTCTTGCTTCTACATTTTCCCTCCAGACTGCCTCTGCTCTTGCTCACAGATCTGCCTGATCACCTAGTCCCTTTATTTCAGCAAATGATCCCACCTACTAAACTGGTGCTTTCTGCATGGGGCACAAGGTACTGAAATCCCTCATGTTCCGGGTTTCCCGGTAGGTAAGGGACACGGGGAGCTCAGTACCTCACAGAACCAGAACTTTCTTCCTGAGATACTAATCATAGAAAACAAACAAAATGCTCTGGTACAGTAGCTGCGATTTGCCTGGTTCATCTACGGGGAGGCAGTATTCAGTGAAGTCAGTATTCGTTCCCATTTTGTCCCTTCAAGTTCATGCAGATAATCCAGGATCAAACCCGCCTCTGAATTTGTGAACAAGTTACAGCTTCAATTTGGGAGGATGTGTGTCATGTACTTCAGAGACTTTGTGTATCTGTGTCTAAATGGGTGGCTTGGGAGTTATGGATGGCCCTGACTGCCTTTGTCTCGCAAGAAGACAGTGCTTCGGGGAACATATTTCTCTGCCTTTCTTGCAATGTCATGCATTAGTGCCATTTCCTAAGCTAAGAATAGATAGTCTTCATCTTGATGGCGGTTGAAACAGCATGGACCAGAACAGCAAATCTTAGTAATATGCAGGCCAAATCTTGCTTCGGGCTGCACAGGCTTCTGTGCAACAGTTTAAAAGCTAATGATGCACTAGGGACACTGTGGTGTAGATGAAGTATCATAACAAAGAAGCATTGGTTGAAAAACCACTCTCAGAGCTCTCTCTGGTTCCTTTATCTCAGTGTAGGAGGTAATTTCAAATAAGGTCTCACAGGGATGTGCTATGAATCTGGCTCTTCTGGATAGTTGTATCAGTGAATATTAGTGAATATATTTATAACATTTTGAAATGGGCTTCTTGCCAGAAAGGACTGAAAAGCACCCAGAATGAGAGCCTGAGTTAAAAATTAGATGGACTAACAGGGAAAATGGTCCAAAATGAAACTCAGTAATGAAGAAAGTGAAACTGTATCTTTAGGAATGTACAACTACACAAGTGGCAGAAGTACTGCAAAGTAAGACCCCAGGGGTCACGGCAGGTCATGAGAGAAATACAAGTCAGAGGAATGCTACTGTAGCAGTTGTTATCTCTATCTACTTGGTATAAGACAAGGATAAATCAGGTTAATTTGTGTGAAGGAGAGCTTAAGATATGAGGGAAAAAGTTGTTACTTGTGAACCTTGTGAGACAGAGAATCCCTGCCATCATGGTTTTAAGAGCAGATTAGATGAAGCCCTGTCATGGATGGCCACTTGGTGCTTCACGCTGCCCCAGCGCTGATGGCGGGTGAGTTGACATTCCTGGCCCCTGGAGCTCTGTGCATGCTCAAGCCTGTGCAACATCAGTTGTATCTGCCTTGCAGCTTCTTCAGCAAACTCCTTCCCCAAGCTCCAGTGAGCTGATGATCTGGAGTTGGGGAGGTGATACTGCTCACACTGCTGCAGCGGAGCCCAAGGAGGCCACTGACACCAGCCGCCACTGCTGGCAGGAGGCTTCACTTCACTGTTCCTTCCTTGCCTCTTCACTGCTAGATTTGGAGCTGGCTTTGTCTTCACCTGGCAGCAAAGCAGACCTTATCCTTAAATCTTTTTTTTTTTTTGAGGGAATACACTTTCACCCTGCAAATACTGCCCAAATGTCAGTGGGCAGCAAGAATAAGGCCTGGAGCAACAGGATTTTTATTCTGCTCAAACTGAGGGACAGTTGTGCAATCTTGTTGAATTTCTCCATGAGGAAGAAGAGGTCACAAGAGGACATTTCAGCCACCGTGTGTCTGTAAGGTCTTACGTGGGTTTTACAACGAGAAAAGGGAAAGTGACAGTCTTGTTGCCGTATGTTAAGAAGAGACAAAAGAGCACTGACCAGGCTTTGAGAAAAGAATTTAAGAGGATTGGGTTTTGAAGCACTCATGTACACTTTGAACAGCTCCCTTTCTGCAAAAAAAAAACCAACCAAGATTATTTCAGAAAGTTGCCAAGCAACACAGAGGCCAGATATTGTAAAGACTATATAATCCAGGCACTTGTTAAAACACAAAAGCAAAATCTGAAGGTTAGAGAAAATCTTGCCCTTCTGATCCTCTGCTGGGTTTCTTTCCCCTCCACTTCTTCCACACACAGGATGCTCTCTCCCGTCCCCCATATTCCTTCCTTGTTTCATTTTCTGTATTGGGAAGAGGGAAAAACAAATGTGGTCAAAGAGACAACAAAAAACTACAAGAAGAGGCAAAACTAAGTGTGACAGCATCACAGTAAATAAGGAAACACCAGTTAAGTTAGACATTAGCAATGCAGTTTGTATTTGAGCATTTCTAAATAGATCTTGATAAACGCAGCCTGACTCTGCACCATGTACCTGTGTCCCCCTTTCCCATAAAGAGCAAAGGTAGTTGCTGTAACACTCACAGAAGAGGAAAAGGGAAAAAGAGTTGGGTTTAAGGTATGCTTCTTGTCATTTTTTACTATTTTTAGTTTTACTCTCTAGGGGAGCCAGTGAATGGGAGACTTTGAAGCAGCTGCCTGGCGCTACTATATAAATGCTGGGGAAATGCATAGCTTAGATATGCAGAGGGGTGGTAGGGACCTGTGCACAGTCCCCACCATGCTGCTCCTTCAATTCTCCTCTGCGGACTAAGCCCTAGGAGCCCCTTCCTCTACATTCTGCACCACACTCACTGTTTCCCTGTGTCACTGCAAATGGCAAGTAATAATTGGGTTACTCTCTCTTTTTTTCTTTTCTTTTTTTTTTTTTTAATCTAGATGTTTTAAACTTTGTTTTCCATAAACAGGTTTTTGGAAAAGTTGTCAGCCTCTGAAATGCAGTTAATCTTTGGTCAAATAGACTTTAAACTGTGCACTGTCGTCTGGCAACTATATGCTATAAACAGCCCTCCGTTTGTCTCCTGTGGGTAATCACCGATTTCTCGAGGATTAAAGCTTAAGTAACGCTCCAATCTAGGTGCATGCATCAGGCCACGACATATTACAGCAGATTACATCTCCTAGTGTACATCTTGCTTAACCATTTAGAATCGCGGCAGAGAACCAGTGGCTGCAACCATAACAAATGAGCACTAGCTTGTCAAATAATTAGTATTTTGAGTTATGGTGTGGAGCATTTTACCGGCAGGCTCCAAAGGATCTCTGTCATACAGAAGGGTGGGGTAACAGATAAGCATCACATTAGAAGATCTCATCTAGGATGAGCCTGAGTTATTTCAAGTATAATTTCTTGACAGCTGCTGCCCAACAGCCTCTCCACGTTCTGTGGCGTTTGCTGCCTCGTGCCGCGGGTACGGTTTTACCTTCCAGCTGGCTGCAGGACTACGCCGCAGTGAGATACCGCAACTCCCTGGTAGGCACAGAGGCTCAGGGCTGATTGAACTGACTCTCTGTGTGTTGTGAATATAATTTACTAGATGCAGCTGCTTCCATAGATCATCATCTGCTTAAGAGACTGAAAACATGTGCTATTGCTAAATCACTGCGTTTAACACCTTCCCCAGTGAAACTCCCCTGCGGAACCCTGTTAGTTTTTGCTGCTGATATTCTCAGAGTAATACTGGGTAATGGATGACTGGGGTGGCCTGGGGCTGACCACGAGGAAACAGCAATGGTTTGGTTGAATTTAAATGAATTTTTGAAATAAAAAAATCACCAAAACCCACAGGCTCTAGAATTAGAATAAATCTCAGCATTTGTGGGATTAGAGTTTCAAATGTTGACCTCCCACACTGAAAGAAATACAGGTCTGTGGGTGGGTAATGCTACATATCTTTTGGAAAATGGGTGTTTAACTGAAGGAATTATGTTCAAGACATTTATCTCAAGATTCACCTTATGAACTTGCCTTCTAAAAAGAAAAAGTTTGACAAGATCTAAAAAAGCACAAACCCAAGCTGGGGTTCCCCAGTTCCCCACCCTCTGCTTGCAATCCTACTTTAGTGGCTTGCTTATGACCCACAAGCAGTGACTAAAATCTCCTCTCACTCCTGCAACACCCAGGCTCTCTAAGATTTAAATACGAAGTCAGAAGGCAGCAGAGGCAGCACACTTGTTCAGCCTGTCCAAAATCCGTGTGCACGATTGTTGTGACTGTCCCCCATTTTTCCCAGCCCAGCTGAGCTGGAGGGGCTCTTGCAGCTTCTGCAGCAAGAGCAGTAAGCGGAGAAAGTACAGGGGACAGGAGAACAGCCTCACTGAAGGGAAAGACCTCCCCTGAGCTGAGCTAAGGTGAGGGCTGTAGTATGTCAGGTTTTGTTTCCAGCTGTGCCAAAAGGCATTCGATATTTATGGCCAGTGTTCGAGTGCTCAACAGGTTGGTGTTGACGTGCAAGGGACACTCCAAATGCTGGACTGAAATCTACTTAGATATCTGCTTTTCCATGTGCTGTGCGGGTAATGCAAGAGATAACCTATGGATAGAAGCGATATCACAGGGAATGTGGGCAGTTCCTCTTTCTGAAACACCACCAATCCAACACTTTTATTCTGAGGCGGTTGTAGGCAGTGGGAAAGGGGTTATCCTACTTCCCCACCTTGGATGCAAGCTTTAAGGTCTTAGGATGTAGCATCAGGGAGATTTTGTACCCTGCATCTTTTCTGAAGTGTTTAAAAGAAGTATCTGTTAGACCCATCGAGGATACAGGCACGCTCCAGAGCTCTCTCTGCCTCAGAGTGGGAAGAGTTGGCATAACTTTCTTTAGAGGCACTACACAGTGTGATCCCGCTGGGACTTGTTTGAATTTTCAGTTCTTACCTCCAGAGGATCTTCCCACTGTTGTGTCCTCTAGTCCCAAACCCCCAAAGCAGTTTCCTTAGGTATCTTTGTCTTCTTTCTTCCTACTGGTCTCACAGAATCATAGAATGGTAGGGATTGTAAGGGACCTTTCGGTATCATCTAGCCCAACCCTTGCAGAAGCAGGTCCACCTAGATGAACAGGCCTGTGGTTTCCTGGGTCATCCTTCCTGCCCTTTTTGAAGACTGGAGCCTTCCTCCATGATTGTTCAGAAATGATGGAGAGAGGCTTAGCAACCTCAGCCAGCTCCCTCTGCACTCTGGGATGCATCCGGTCAGGACCCATTGACCTATGAGCATCTCTCCCGCAGGAGATGCATCTGATCAAGTTTGCATTTCTCACACAAGACATTCCATAAAGTTTCAGTGATATAATTACATTGTACACTGTAGGGAGCAACAATCTGGTTTTCTACATGCTCTGTATTTGTATTAAAATAAAATACAGCATTATCTTTCCCCTCTCCCTGCTCCTTCCTTCTTTTTTTTTTTTTTTTTTTACTTCCCTTCTAAACGAGCTCAAATCCCAGGATCAGTTTCAGTAGAATCTGGAACAAACTCAGAGTATGTGCAAAATCTTGATCCTGTTGAATTTAATGGCAAAACTCCTATTCTACTACTGAAAATCTGTCAATTGCTGTCAGTTCCATTTGCATTGGTAAAATAACACAAATATTGGTAAGACTCGGGCAAACACCCTTCAAATAGGGTGTGAAAGGAGTTACATCTCCAGTGTGAAAGCAATTTTCATAACATAATGAAAATTAAAGCTTAAAAAATTATTACCCCTGTAAAAGTGACATTATGGACTGAGTCAGCCTTTTGAGATGTGGTCATTTTAAAAGCCAACAACCTTGATAGTGTCCTTTGGAGATTATTGTTTGTAAATAGTGTACATTAGGAATCAAGCAATCATAGAGAGTGCAATTAAGCACATAATCACAGATATTTTTGACATCTGTCTACTTATAGGCTCCATGGCATTTTTTTACAACTCCTCCTCTGCAGCCTAGTGTCTTCAATTAATTTATCATGGCCATCTGTGTTGTAATTTTTGCTGCTCAGCTTGCCTTTCTACATCTGTTTTTTGGCTGAATATTTCATGACACTTCATCATTTTCACTCACGGCGCTAAAAACTACAGAACTAATATTTGCTCAGTTAAGTTGCTCGGTTAAGGTAATCAGCAATTAAACAGGCCACTGCTGTTAAATGACTCTTTATAAATGGCTGACAGACAGGCAAGGAGGAACCTGCAACAACAGCTTAAAAACTGTGTATCGTGTTTTCCGGTGCTGCTTGCCTCTGATGCATGGAGGTAAAACCATCAGTGTTTCTGCCAGCTACTGCAACGTGTGCTCTGAACCCTCACCTGATGTCTCAGAGAGAAGGGGATATGTCACAGCTGGAAAGCTGTTTGGTTACTGTGCTCTGCACAGTAGCCTCCACAAATATAAGTACTTGTGAAGGCTATTAGCTAACTACACTCATGGCAACAGGGTTAAGGATGCTCTGAAGTACACGAGGGTCGGTCTTACACCCAGCCTCTCTTCACTGGTGACTGTACGTCGGAAGGAATTTGCAGTTAAAGCTGACTGCACGGAGTGGATGGTTCATGCAGCAAAGAAGAAACGGTTCTAGGCTTTTACTTCCTAGTGCCTTTAAGGTTAGCTGTTTAGCGCTCCTAGCAGGTAACTCATTCCACCTCCCTACAGTGAAGCAAACATTTCCTGTTGCTTTCCCAGAGCCCTTGGAAACATTTTGCATGGGGACTCATCCACAATAAATATTTGGCTGTGATACAAATCCTTGTAGTCACTGCTTCTGCTTAATTTTCTGTCCTTAAATTTCTTCCTTTACTCTAGTTAATACTAACTTTAAGCAATCTTCTTCCACTCCTGGCATTGTAGCACCTTATCATGTTGTTCCCCATGGCTTCAGGATTTCTAGGTTTTAGTAAATCTCAGCAACTGTCATTTTCCAAAAGAAGGGAGAGCAAAAAAACCCAACATCAGAGCCTCCTCAGACACAGTAATGGGCCTGTCACTTGGGAACTTGTATAAGACTTTAGCGGGTTTGGGTGACTAGGTTTCGGTAGCAGAGGTGACAGGAGAAAAGCTGTTTAGCAAGAGCCATCCTTGCAATAACATGATGATATCTTTAACCAAGACAAAAGTCCTTGATGAAGTACAACCCTCTTCGGCAACAGTCCTATCTTACAGGTTTTCCTGAGAAAGACCTGTATACCGTGTTCTTCATCCAGTTGTGCCCCAGAATGCATTACCCCAGTACTGTACCCAAGAGTACAAGTCCTCTTTTACTGGTGCAGGATGCTGCTTTCTGAGCTGGTTTTCTTAACCTCGTGGGTGGCTGGTCCCTGACGACATACCTCTTGGGTGAGGTCGCATCCTGTCCCAGCCCAGGTATCAAATCCAAGCATTTAAGCCCCACTGGGCACAGCCCCATGCTCATGACCCAGAAATGGTGTGTGAAGGAAGAAAGGGACAGTCCCACAGCAAGAGGAGTGAGAAAGAGGTATTTGCTAGAAAAGACATGGTAACTTTGCCAAGTTTTCTCAAGCAAGCCTCAGTTATGAAATGGCTGGGGACTGCTGCTAAAGACTGAATGAACTTTCTCTTCTTTGCTCGTAACACACTTGTGTGGGTGGGCTGACTGGATTGAAGTAAACAGCAGGAAGAAGACCTTCCCAGTGAGTGAAAAACTGCTTTCCTGAGGGAAAACAAGCACTACAAAAACATGACAAATAGCTTTGAAAGTGGCACTCTTTTAAGCAAGGTGTTAAGCCTATGTGGAATGGGTGACAGTTCCTCTCTGAGCCCCATTATTTTCATTGACACAGCCAAAAAACAGCAGGCCCAATATTACATGTCCAGCCAGGTCTTGAAGACTTCCAAGGAAGGAGACTCCACAACCCCCCAGGGTAGCCTGTGCCAGGGCTCCCTCACCCTCACAGTAAAATAGTTTTTCCTTAAGTTTAAATGGAACTTTTTGTGCTGCAGCTTCACCCCATTACCCCTTGTCCTGTTGCTAGATACAACAGAAAAAAAAGGGATGCCCCAACCTCCTGACATCCACCAATTAGATATTTGTAAATGTTAATAAGATCTCCCCTGTCTTTTCTAGACTAAACAGCCCCAGTTCCCGCAGCCTTTCCTCATCAGAAAGATGCTCCAGTCCCCTGATCATCTTGGTGGTCCTGCTCTGGACTCTCTCCAGAAGTTCCCTGTCCCTCTTGAGCTGAGGAGCCCAGAACTGGACACAGGACTCCAGATGAGGCCTCACCAGGGCAGAGTAGAGGTGGGGAGCAGGACCTCCTTTGACCCGCTGGCCACACTCTTCTTGATGCATCCCAGGATGCCAGATTATTTGCTTGTGGTTGAACCCATGCAGAAGATAAGCAGTAGCATGATTGCTACCAGTTGAAGAAGTCCATCTTCAGTGCTGGTGTCAGAGGTCTATGACTTTGACACTGAAATATGAAGGCTCTGCAACTAACGTCACAGGGGCTGCAGCTGTGATTTTAGGAGTCTGCTCAGATGAGTCAGGCCAGCAGCTGATAAATCATGAAACACAGCAATCCCAAACAGGCAGCACTACAAATTACAGTATGGTGAAACTTGATTGTCTTGGTGGGTCCTGGAAAATGCACTGCTGAATGAAGCTTTACTCTGCCTATGTCACCAGAGTACTGCTACTAAGCAACTAATGATTTGAGTGCTGACTGCTCAGGTAAGTCATATCACTACAACAGTATAAGAATCCTCAGTTTTAGTTGCTAAATAAGGTATTGGAGAGATGAATGATTTTTCCATTGTGAGGCTCATACATCTGCAAAGAAATGTTCCTGAAGGCATTCCCAGTCATCAGTGTCTCTGATTCACCGCGAAAATTTCCCAGGAATTCACTGCATTGAGAAGATAACAATTCATTTGCCTGGTACCTAAGTGTTTTCAAGGTGGGGTTTGTTCCGTGTTAGTCAGAGTTGGTGACTTTTGAAATAAGTTTAAATGGGCAAAAATATAAAGGTCTTCACCCATCTGTGATGACTTTTAACTAAAATTCAACAATTCCATGTTGAGCAGAGCATACCCAGAATGTTATAAACCTCTGCAAACTGGGCAGTATGCTGGGCCAGAGCTGAAGCTCAGGACACATACTCCTCCATAAATAATTAGAGCAGAAAATGCTTCTAATCTCTTTGTTAGTCTGGTCGTGTTATTTGATCTAATAATAAATTAAACATAAAAAAAAAATCAACCCTATTCGTATCTTTCAGACTGCACTGGGCATCTTTTAACTAATTTCTTAG
This sequence comes from Urocolius indicus, assembly GCA_013401255.1. Taxonomy (NCBI): domain Eukaryota; kingdom Metazoa; phylum Chordata; class Aves; order Coliiformes; family Coliidae; genus Urocolius; species Urocolius indicus. The sequence continues at coordinate 1,053 of WBNH01000291.1, read as the reverse complement.
CTGGTCTGTTTTGATTTATGCACATGCTGTATAGACGTACATGGTTTGAAATGTCGCAGTCCTCTGGCCATGTAGAATGGCATAAATACCAAGGTGTCAGAATTTGGGCCCTAACATATGCAAGCTTTTCAGCAGGGGCTCGATTGACTTTACACACATGCTTAGTTTTCACAGGTCCTTGAGGGGTGTCACCAGTCTGTGTGCTTTCCTGAACTAAGGCCACAGCTCTGCGGCCCTCAGGCTTGGCTCAGCTCCCCTTGAATTTTGTGGGGGCTTGGCCAATGACACGGTGGGCATTTCTGTGCCATTTTGCACTGCGGGAAGAGGCAGGGTGAGGAGCTGCCTGCTTGCAGAGGTCACTCTGGCCGCGCATGGCTGGGACCACGAGTGTGGCTCAAACCCTGACACAAGATGCTTCAGGAGGTGTGGGGACCTGCTCCCTCACTGCCCATCTCTCAGGCAGTCTCCAGGCCAGTTTTAACTCCTTTTAATCTCACTGATGCCTTGCAAAATACAGCACTCCTCGCTGACCTCTTAGTAAATCAAATCACGTCTCAGGATTTCCAAAATCCACTCGTATCCCTCACAGCTCCCAGTGCCTGGACCCCTTCTTGTGATACGCTTATTTGCCAGACGTAATGCTGCCCTCTGGCACTGCCTGCCTTTCACCCTCCCAGCAGCTCAGCTCTTCCTCCTCCTTCTCCTCCTCTCTGCCGTCCCCCATGCCCTCCCAGCTCCCAAACTGACTCCTTGTCCCTCTTCATCCTCCCAAATCCAGCGCAGCCTGTGTGACTTCAGCGACAGGAGCCCACGGCACAGCTGTAGCTATTACCGAAGGCCCTGGCGATAAATAAATTGAACGGATCCGCGCGCTGTGCCGTTACTTCTCAGAGCAAATTTGTTCCATAGAGGTCGGTGCCCGCGGGAAAGAGGGGTGGACGCCGCCCCGGGGCCGGAGCAAAGCTCCGTCAGGGCTCGGCGCCTCCGGGACAAATCGGTTTAGCGTGGTCGCTATGGCAACGGCGGCTGGCGGCGGGGGAGCGGGGGGAGCGG
>WBNH01000290.1:13216-146949 GCA_013401255.1 Urocolius indicus | reverse complement strand
TTCCTCCTTCTCCGACTGTGGGGTCCGCATGGTCGCCTCCATCTTGTACCACTCTTACACCTCCTGCCTGGCACCTCAAATTCCCGTCCCTAAATAGTGATCGCAGAGGCGCCAGATTGGCCCAGCCAGGCCGGGGGTGGGTCTGAACCCAGGAGTCGGGGGAGTGTCTAAAAAAACTTTTACCGGGTCTTCACTGCAACCCGCTCCCCCTGGTACCAAGCAAAAGCAACTCCTTGCTAAACCATGACAGTTGTACAGTTAGGGAACGTGCTCTGATGGTATTTATATACTGCAGCAAGAAAGAAGAGTCCTATGACATCTTGCAAGGTTCTGTTAACATGGCAAAATCAACCTGTTTGGACATACTCAGGAACCAAAAAAAACTTTGGTTTCATACTGCTGTCAATAGACACCAAGTGATATAAACTGGTAAGTAGTTTCTTTGCAGAGAGGTTCTTTGTCCTGTGCTGGGCTGGCAGGGAAGAGGGAGACAGGCAGAGTGGTGGAGCCTGGGATTAACAGTGCAACACTTCAGCAACTGAAGCTGGCATATTAAGTTCAGCATAATTTACAGGGAGGGGGCAAGGGCCTCTGTGAAATGACCCTGAGTGTTGGAATTCCAACTCTGGTAGAAGAGCTGAATATTCTCTAGCTACAAACAGAGCCTGTGCTTCTAACCCTGGCACTTCATTCTGCAAGAGTAAAGAAATCTCTTTCCTTCCCTGCTTTTGCCATGAAAAACGTCAAACCACTCTTTTTTAATGGTAAAATACCATTAAATAAAGCCTCAGGTGTGTATTACACATCTCCCACACCATTCTGGCATTTCTTTTGGAGTTAGGAAGTCCTAATGTGGAGGATGAAATGATTAATGCTACGTGTTCAAAGTGTAGTATGTGGTGCAATGCAGCAACAGCCTTTGCACGGCATGGATGGAGTGGCCAGAGCAACTGAGCAGAGCAGCTCTGCGACAGCCACATCACTCCTGTCTTACAAAGAGAAAATTGCTTCTGCAAAGAACGGTGTCAGTAAAACTAGACTTCGACCAGAAGTATGTCTAAAGATAAATTACTTGCTGACACGGTCAGCATGGCTCAGTTTGGTACAGGAAGTGCTGGTGCAAATCTCTCTCGCTGCAGAACAATGGCCTCCAATCCTCACATAGGCACGAACGACGAACTCAGAGCAGAACCATCTTCCAAGCAGCACTGTGCTTTTCTCAGGAGGGGATGTTTTCATCTCCCATCAGTGTAAGGCTACGAGAGGCCGAGGGGCACGGGCTGACACACGTTGCTCTAACACCCATCTGTGTCATCACACTGACTAGAAACATACAGTACAGTCACATTCTATTCTCAGTCCCTGGGCGCTTTAAGTTCCACTTTCTCATTAAGTCACTTTTAAATTGTGAACCACACTAGAGAGACGGAATAATAGTATCAATGTCTTCAGAATGTTAAGGCTTTTACAGCTTCTCCTTCAATTACCTCAGGTTCGGGTACAGAATTTAAGTACCTGAAGACAAAGTGCACTGGCTCAGAGCAGACAAGTGAGTTACTAGTTGAAATTGATACTCGGTTACAAACAGGCCACAAAAGAAATGTGTTCCTATGAATTAACTCTGTGGGCTTGGGTCAATAAAGCTACAATTGAATTGGCAAACTTCCATAATGCAATCTTTCCTTCTCAAAGAACTGACCTGAGACCAGCTTCTTACACAGACAAGCTGTCCAACAGCAATGCTTTTTAGCTCCTGCTGGAGAATAACTTCAAAGGTCCAGCTGCAGAAATGATCTGAGGCTGTTTAACATGGGAGCAAGAGGTGGGACTTGGTTAAGAGCTTGGAGTCAGCTGCTGCTTAGCATACAGACAAGAAGTGTTAAAATTGTAGTGTGGGCTCTGGTGTGTGCTCAGAACGCAACTGTTAGTGAAGAGGACAGAGGTGATCAACACAAAACCCCCTAGGTGTGTGTCAGACTGTGCATCCTGCCATGCTAAACAGCAGTTTTTCTCTTGCAAAGCCAGAAGCAAGTTCCACTACCAAAGTTTCTTTCAACAATTAATTTTTTAATTAATAAATACAAAAAAAACACCAACCTTCTGGTGCTACACACAAAAAAACAGTGCAGTTCACCTTGCTCAGGTAAAAAGAACTGAAAGTGGCTTCTCGGATCACTAAGTCCAGCCCCTGGTACTAAAGGCACCATGGCATTAAATCCCTTTCACAAACACAATATGCTTCAAATCAACAGAGAGCTAGGCTGCCCCTAGTACCTCCCACCAGAAGATCACTATGGAACACATCAGCTCTAAGACTCAAGATTACTCTAATTTCCAGCCTAACTTTATATTCCAGCCAGTGAATTCTTTTACAAACGTTGCTTTTAACATTGGGAAAGTCTGTTTCTCTTCTCAGTTCTGACCCTGATCCATCCATTTCCTGTGTATGTACACGCACAGGCAGAGAAAGAGGGATGACAACCGTACTCCTTGGTACCCTACCAAAAGACAAGCTTCCTGTACTGCCTGTTTGTTCTTCCACACGAGTGACCAAGACGTTGTGTCATCCATTTCAACACTAACAAAAGCTCAAGGCAACAATCATCCTTTTCAGTAACCTGGATGATCCTTACAACTGCTCTAAGAATCATAATTTGCTGTTTCTGCCCGTTAGGTGCAGAACAGTGCAGTGTGCAGAGGGTGTATTCAAGCGACAGACATTTCCCTCCTGCTCTTCAACAGAAAGTCGAAAAAATAAGTTATTAAACTACACTGGATCTGACACACCAGGTTCCACTGTCTGGTAGATTTTGCTCAGAAAGACTTCCACCTTATCATCACCCAAATGACAGATGTCCAAGATGCACACGACGTGTTTGCCGTCCAGATCCATCGCCGCTTTGACAAGTTCACCTGCGAGTTAAGAAAAGGTGTTTTACTGTCCATTCGGTGCAAAGGTATAATGACCTGACATTGTTTTCCACGCAGTAATGTGTCTATGGCCAGCCTCCTTTCACTGAAAACTCTCGCTCTAGCTACTAAATGCTGGTCTGCTGGGATTTTATGGGGTGTTTTGGTAGAATTTTGTTAGTAAATTCAATCGCTAGAAACAACAGCATCAGAACTTAGATCCAGGAAAGCTGAACTATGCATTACTTAATCATTACTGACCCTTCCATTTCATAGTGTCATTCAAGGAAAAGTAAAGATGTTATTTAGGTAAAATCAGGTTTGTCTATATAAACACGATGCTCCTACAGCACTTTGCAGGATGGTGCACATGAAGAGCATTCACCATACCTGGCATGAGGTGCTAGTAATTAGATGTGTAACCTGAAAGTAAACAGTTGAATAGCAGGTAAATACTTCAGTTGATAGGCACTGTATTGTGACGTTAGTGAAATGGACTGACAGTTGTTCTGCTCTCTTTCAAAGCAGAGCAAGCCAAATGCTCAGGCAGTCATAGCATCTGCTGTCAGGAACATTTTGCATCAATAACTGCAAATATTATCTAGGTCACTTAGGAGTGTGTGGTTTGGATATTAAAATACTATCTTCAGAGTGTGAGAACAGCTCTGATAAAAATTGCCTTGAAAATTCAGTACTGTATCTCTCTACTGAAAGTGGCCACATAGAATTCATGTGATTTCCACAGAGGATTAACTCTTGTATTGAAAGATAGAACATGAAATGATCAAAAAGCAAGGTCAACGAAAGCCAGTCTCACTCGAAAGTGGAAAGGTGTGGCGGAGCCCTCCGTTGCTGGTGGCCTCGTGCTGACATGCAGAGATGCAACTCATACAAGACAACAACGTATCATTCTGAATGTCCTCCAGTTGAAATAAGTGGGGATCTTCAGGGCAAAACAGTGGAAGAAATGCAACATCTATTGCCACATCATGGTTTATACCTGTTGAAAACAATATTTAAATTAGTAGAAAACTTCTGCTTCAGCCCATTAGCAACTTCACAGGATCAAAGTATCTCAAGGGCTGGAAGGGACCCTGAAAGCTCAGCTCCACCTAGAGTAGGTCACACAGGAATTCGTCCAACTGGGTTTGAATGTCTCCAGAGAAGGAGATTCCACAGCTCATTTGAGCAGCCTGTTCCAGTGCTCCCTCACCTCAAGAGTGCACCATTTAAAAAAGTCACCCCAAATACTGCAGACTGAACACTGACTTCTATTTACTTTCATTGTAACTGACATCTAAAAATACACTTCTTTCTGTGCATGTCATACATAAGCACATTCCAGTTGATATGCTGCTATAACCCACTATGATTGAAGGCTAATGGTGCTGTTAGCTGAGGAAGTACTAAACTAACATTGGAAGCCATTTCACACTCCTTCTAAACCTTGTCACTACTACAAGGACAGAGGAATTCACTTTAGAAGCAGTGTGTATGCAGTGCAGTATCTGTGCTTCTTTCATCTTGTAGTTGCATTGTAAGTCCCAGGATTCTAGTGACTGTAAATATTCAAACACCTTCCCTGCAAATCTCCCTTAGCAAACAATGGAAATGTAAGGATCTGTAGCTAGGCAGTTTCCTTCTCCTTTTAGTAGGTAAACTAAATCAAACAGATTAAGATCCCACAGTACCACTAACAAGCAGATACACATCAACTTGCATATTTGTATTTTTACAAACAGAGATCAATCAACAGCACCTTTGGGCTACTCAGAAGCAGCAGAGAGCAGTTGATGAGCAGTGCTACAGCACAGCCTTTAATTCTAGCATGGAAAAAAAGGCACTTTGGGAACAACACTGCTCAAAAAAACAACTCCCTGAGAACAAAGCTCCAAAGAAGCATTTGTCCCTTTCCCTTTAAGAACACTAACTTGGTTCTGATGAATACCCATCCAAGCAGAAAAGTCAGCTGACAATCAAGTGCAGCTGAATAATTCACCTGACTATGTCAGACTGGTCTAACTAGTGAACAGGACCTCGCTCTAACTGCAGTAACCAGCAGCTTAAGGGCTACACATATTCTTCAAATGATACACACAAAATTGTGCTGATACCAAAAGTGATGGCAGAAACATTCCACTTGAAGTTATTTGTGATGAGAGTTACAGCTTTCTGCTAAAAAAGCATCCTAAATCACAAGTTCAATCAAAATCTAACACGTCAATCATTTTTTTAAGCTTCAAGAATTACTCAGCATCAACTGATCAATGTAGAGAAAAGAAACCCACTCAGTTTCTGACAAACCTTCACGCCATTCCCAAGTTAACACAGCAAAGAGCTATGATTTTATACTGCTCTTGCTTAACCTTCTTCAGGAGTCCAGCTACCAAATACTTACCCAGAACTGTCACTTCGTAATACCCAAGGCCACTAGCACTTTTAAACTCATCGATGTTTTTCACTGTTCTGGTTTCTTCTGGCTGGTGCACTGCTGCATGAAGGTTGTACTGTTGCATAAGTAAGTCTTTGTAGAGATAATCAAATTTACGTGGGATGCTTTCTGGGAAAATTTTGCTGTGATGCAAATATTTCATTAAGTTGTCTTTCACTTGTGCCCACAGGTTACTCTGCCAGGAATCACAAGTTCCTCCAGTCTCTTCAGTTTCAGGTCTATCACTCATTCCTTCTAGGTCTGTTAGAAACACAGAAAAATGTGTAGTTGCTTCTATGCTCACAGAATCAATCACTCCTCTGAGATGTGAGAAATACTGCAATTACAAGATTACAACTACGAAGACATGGCAGAACGTTCGAAACATACAACACAATGAATTCTAACGAGGGCTGAAATGGGAGTAATCTGGTCACAGCAGAGAACAGACTTGTAGTAAAAAGACTTATTTCACCACATGCAGAGCATCATCGTGGCTCATGTTTGCAGAGCATGTGAAATGTTTAATGAACAGCCAGAAACCATGAACATGAGTTTAAATGGGTGCAAGTGAAAACCCACTTTTCCATCCCTTGCACAATAACTACACGCTTGTGTTGGGGACTAGACTACATTTTACAGTGTCTTGCTATACAGCCAATGGCAGCTCCATTCTTTCCTGCTTCATAGAACTTGAGGATTGTTAGTGGTAAAAGCTTCCCATTTTGAAGGCAAACGTTAAACCTCATCCTTTGAGCTTATCAGAAAGCTCATTTCAAAATATTCCCAGAGAAGCCTTGTATCTCCTCCATTGCCTGTGAAAGAATTTCTCATCAAGTAGCCTTCTGAACTGGGCACATTCTCCACTCCAACGTTTCTCTATGAACACAGGATTTTTTACTTTTCCATGCCCTAAGTGCTATGAATGAGTATCAGGATGTTTAAAACCGAAGAAATCCAAATGTACACAGACAAACTTGATACAACATATGCAGCAATATTCAACAAGGGAAATAAAAGTCTTGGTGCACTGAGTTAGACAAGAAAGGACAGTCAATTCAAAGACAGTTGACACCAATGTTGAAATTGAGCTCTGGATTACACAAAACAGTCTGCAGTGGTTTTTCTCACAGAACTGGAGTTCCTCATTGGCATGTGAAAGCTGCTACACCAAGAAACATTTTTTTCTCATAATTTCCTTGGAGAATTACAGTATTGTGTACAATACTGTACACAATACTTCATATTGTTAGGCAAATGTAGTACAAAACAATCCAGAATGGAAGCAGTGGGATTAAACCCCCCACTTTCACTTTCTTAAACTTCAATTATGACTTGGTTTTTCTCCCTCGGTATGTAATTGGTGCAGTAATTTGTGTCGTGCTTGTACACTCATTATTAACTTAGCATAAACAGATGTGTAATTAGCACAACACAGCAGGAACAGCCTCTACTTGTTCTTTCAACAATAAGATGCTGAAATCTTTAACGATCTGATCACGCTTTAGAAGAAAAATACAGCAAATGTTTGACCTCCTCTAGCCTTGAGAGCCTTTGTCAGCAAAGACTTTCTTCTTGAAACCAATCAAAAATCTAAACATGGCTATGGTGCACATCTAAAGAGCTGATTTCCCACAAAAAAACAATTGAGATGAACCTTGTGTTGAGTTCAGTTAGCAGAAGGATTTAAAAAAAACAACTGCTATATAATCAGAGTGCAAAGCAAATGTTTCCTTTTCTGTTCATCTGGCCATCAGCCTACACTGCTACTGGAAAGTTCCTTTCTTGAAATACTTTTGGTAGTAAATCCGAGTCAGTGCACTTCTGCTTCATAGTTATGTTATCTGACAGCACAGACCCCAATCTTTTACTCCTCCTTTGACACCTCTTGCCAAAAGCAGTGAATGGAGCAAATGGAATTCCAGTGAGCGACCCTTATCCCAACCATGTTCCTCCCTGCACCAAGATACTGCAGTGTTTCAAAACTACAGTTTGATGAGTTATTTTGGTTTAGATATTGTCTCTTTTTATGCATCTACACAATGACTATGCAAAAAGTGTTACTTTGATGTAGGCTGCTGTGATATTGAGCTGCTAAGAGACAGAAGTGTCAGCACTGTTAACACACAGCTATAAAGGCAGGAGGGAAAAAAAACCCCCATGTTCCCATAAATATAAGGGCAGGTAAGGGCATCTGTAAGCAGGTAAGGGCAGTCTCCTTTGCTGGTATTTCAAATAAAAGAGCTCTTCCTGGGTCCATGGTTACCACACAATGAGGCTTAGAGTAAAGCTTTTTCATTTTATGTGCCACCTATGACCCGCATATCAGTACATGAAAAACAAGTATATGGTACACAATCCATTCATGTATAATCTCAGAATACTGAAAAAAAAGGGTATTTTCAAAATCTCAGGGATGTTCAAGAAAGGAACACAGCACAGAAAAGAGTTCACACTTTGATACACACACCAGAATTGGTAGGCTTGTTAAGAAAAATATAAACATGCTGTTGTTACTTGCATAAAACTAGCATCAGCTCAACAGTATTTCATACAAGACTAATAATATTGCCAGGAGGACTGACATTAAGTGAGAAAAATATGTGCATGTGCTTTGTAGAAACATTTGCACACATGCATATAATTATTGCATATCAGATGAAGGTCTGATAGATTTATTTTGAATATCAGCCAACTGGAGTTACACAGGGTTTCATACATAGTGAGGAAACATCAGTGCAAATGATGTCTTAATTTAAGATGAAAAGTATCTTAAAAGATCTGGTTTTTAGATAGAAATATACAAATAAAATATCTAAAGATAAGTATCTAATGCAAGATTTCTTGACTATAGTTAAAATGAAGCACTGCATCTTCAGATCCTTTTAAAACCCACCCTTTCAAACTAGCTCCCTGAAACTGCACAAGTTCTTTCATTTTAGCAGATTACATGACATCCCAACAATTCTAGAGAACACACACAGCACAATAAACACTCCAGACACCAGAAACAATGTCAGGTAAAACACTCAATCTGATTTCTTGTTTCTAAAAGGAACAAAAAATTTCACTGAAGATTAACAACCAGTGCAGTAATTCGTTATCAGACGTGCTTATAGACATGTGTTCTTACTTTTGAAGTAAGAATCTCTGTGGATCTCTACACAGTACCTGAGGCTGCTCTCTCTTTGGAATAAAATTTCACTTTAAACAATTACTTGTACTAATTTTTGTCCAATTGCAAAGTTTCCTCATCCTTTCAGTCTCTTAATATATTAAAGATTTGGGAAAAGACACTAATTTGTGTGGCTTTAAAGCAGCACATTGAAGTAGATCATCAACTGGCTACAAAGACAATCTATCATGGTCATTACTAAACAAAGCTGAACTGCTGTCTTCCAGAAATAAAAGGATGGACAACATCATACGCTCTACAGAGATGGAAACTGGCAGATGTTCATGTTGGGACAGATGCTAGTAGTAAATGAACTTTTAGATAAAATGACATGACTCAGTGTATTCAGTCAGCTTTGAAAAGAGGCAAACATGTAAAAATATTTGCTTAAAATAAAAACCAGACCAAGCTGCACATACTGACAAACCAGACGTCCCTCTTCAAACAAAAATGGATATCAAGACACTAACTGCGTGGAACATGGGTTTCTTTTTCAATTGCAGAGGGAAGAAGAAAAAAATAATACTAACTTAGAAAAACCCCTAAGTCAAACCTCACTCTTATTCCTGGTTTGTATGCTTCACCCATTTCCTTCCCACGTCTTATATTTGCCTTTTTAATTAGGTATTTCCATAGCTTTGGGACTACCTTCCCAGAGAGGAACAATTTCATCACATGCAGATCACCATAGCAAGAAAACTGCCAACAGAAAATGTGAGGTCTTGTGCTACCAGGGGCTTCTGAAGTACAACATTAACTTACAACTTGTATAAAGCAACACTGAGAATTTATTCTCCATACTGGGAAACAGCCCAAGGCTGTCCTTCCAGACATCCTTTAGAACACATCAGGGACACAACTGAGCAGAGTATGACATTAGCAATAGGTTGATACAGTGGCTCCCCAGAGGTTGATGGAGTCAGACATACAGAAGAGCTGTCTTGACAGAGAAAGGTTATAAAGGTATCTTTGTTGCCTGTTTGGGACTCAAAGAGAAGTAGTAGGCTTAAACCTCCTAAGGTTTGTGTAACAGCTATATGCAACATACCTGTGCAGGACTGTAAACTGTCTGGTACAGCCTGTCCAGTTTCATCTTGCTCAAAATCTTCATGTTGAAATTCATCCAAGCTATAAAAAGAAAGTTACAGCATATATATATTTAAAATCTATTTCACCTCAAATACTATGCAGCAAAAATCCAAACCTCAGTAGATTTCTAACGAGAAATGATCCCAGTGTCAGTGAGCGAGCACTACAGCACCTGGTTTCATATCCTGAGACTTGTAATGCAGCAGCTCCAAATAACGAGATCTACTTATGCTCAGTAAATCAGTTTTGAAGAGCTCAAGACAAGGACTGCTGTGTTTCTTTGCCTTGTGAAACAGACAGGAAAATGTTTTACACGCAAAAAATCAGTGTTTGTTGCCCTCTACTGGGAACCTAACAGAAATAGCACGTGTAGCACTAAAAGCAGAACATGACAGATGGCCAACAGGTTTGAGAATTGACTCTGAAACAGTTGCACAGCATGCTGCTGTACAATCATGACAGCGTGGTGAGCAGTCAGGACATGAATGGTTCAGCATGAATAGTGCTGCATCAACACTCCAAAATCCAAAGTGACAGAGGAATTTCAAATATTTGGACATGCCACCCCCGCTGTAACAATCAAGAAAATGAGTTTTTTTGTGAAATACACATTCTTAACCACAAAATTTTGAACTAACAGCAAGCAAGTGTTCTCTAACAATCTCTAATGAATGACATTCTCTAATGCATTATGCAGGAGAAAAATCTAACAGATACTCTGCAGCCACAAAAAGTAAAGTAAGCTCTTAGGCCCATTTATTCCTTTCTTCTTTGCTTCATTCCTCTTATTATGAACTCATCACGACGCCTGAATAAACTTAAGAGGAAAAAGACTGTCTTGTTTGTCTCGCATCACAAACAACTGACACACAGGCAAGGCTGTAAAGGTACTATTAAAATTCCACAGGACCAAAGTAGTTACTAATGAAATACGGTAACTGCAAATACAGAGGGACAATACAGTGACAGTGAAAAAGGAATCAAAGACAAACACGGCTGCTTCGTGCGACATCCTGTATTCACTCGTAAGGATTTACAGGTGCTGTACTTCCCATTTCGTAACAGGATATAGCTTGAAAACTTCATGTCAATGATTCAGAACAGATGGAAAATATCTACAACCCAATGAAAAGATAAAAGGAAATACATTGTGGTTTTTCAGTATGAAAGTACATTTATGATATGCACCATCATCATGGTGTGGGCTCAGTACTGGAGTGACCTTCTTGGGATCTCCAACTCCAGGCACAAAAGAATCCTCGTTTAAGCTGCACTAACTGCAACTGAGCTATTACTGATTTTGCAAATAAGAAAAGTGTGCCACATAGAGAACTTCAAAACAGCAGGACCCTCCTTGCTTCCCACCACCAAAGCTTCTGAGTGGAGTTGTGCTAAAAATGTTGGTAAGTAAAAATTTGTTTGTGTTTCCATGTGACTTTTAGTCCAAAGTACTTTTCAAATATTAAGGTTGAGAGCAACCTCAGGAAGATACATGCAAGATGGCAGAGCTAAGGCTATGCAGTGATATTTTTATGTTTTCTGATGAAAGGCAGCAGGAAAGTTTCTCTCTTTCTAAAGTGATAATTCAGGAATTAATTTGTGCTTCCTATTTTGCGATAAAAGGATGTTTCCATGAAAATGGAATCGTAGGATGAGTTTGTTCCTTTTACAGGAACCATCATGGAAAGCAATTACTGTGTATGCATAACAATAAGTTGAAAATACATTTTCAAGTCATTAGAAGTCAATTTCAAATGTATTAACAAAAGTAGTTTAATTAAAAATTAATGCCCACAAAACTAATTCTCACTTTGGAGACCCAGACTTCTCAACATGAGAGGTGAAAATCCATCCCAAAGTTAGGAAAGGCTTGTTCAGGAATCAGCAGGACAGGTGAGACTCACACCAACGTCCCTCTTTGTTACAGAACAGGATTTAACCGAGTCATACTGCTGACGAGTCGGTATTATAGAAACAGTTGTTTCTTTTCAAATTGTCTGCTTTTGGAGGTGAATTTGCTAGTAGAGCCTCCGAAAAATACAAAAATAACTTGTCACTGTTTCTCCCTACTTTTTTCACAGGTCTGTTGCTCGGATGGTTATCTTCTACTTGCTCGACGCGTTGCTCCTCCTGGACTGCTTTGTGCTGGGTGTGTGTACAGTGTAACTGGAGTGAGGCTCATATTTGTCTCTACACACGGTTTATATGCTTCTGTGCTAGCCAGTACGTCTGCAAGCCACCTGATATAACCCAAACCCTTCCATTTACTGCAATATGCTGTGGCTGTTGTACACCAAAACACTCACATTCCTATTTTGCCCGTATCAGCTTTATGAGAACTTGTGCAGTGCCAAATGTGCTATTCCCAGCCTGCACTCTGCAGACTCCCCTTTTTGCAGATGCCCACTTTACATCAAGAGCCTTTATTCACTATTTCCGGATGCACTGTTATTCATTCACCTTTTCAGTCCTTTTACTTTAAAGCACTATCAATAAAAATAACATGAATCACAACTGATGGCAAATGAATACTCTAGAAATTGGAGAAAGAAGCATGTGTTGTGTTTCACAGCTACTTGCTAAACACTGAGACTGAATGTGACAGATAAAATTAAGAAAGAAAACGGTCACAACTTGTAGCTATGGCCAAACGATGCAAGGACTCAAAACACCAAAACAAACACCCTCACTCACTGGTACAACTGGTAAAAGCCTTATTTTATAGCATATACCACAACCAGGCATCTACCATGACAAGTAACAGAGAAACCAAACAGCCTTCTACGATAATTTAACAAGTCCACACAAATTGATTGTTGATATCTACCAATTCTCCCTGAAAAATTCTGATTCCTGTGAAAACGGGATCTGAAGGAAATGTCAATTCTGGGAAACTTTAAGTCATGCAAACCTCGAGCTGAATTTCCCCATATTACAGGATCCTCAGCCTTTATTTCTGTTCAGAGGGCAGGGAAAAAGGACAAAGGAGTGTCAGTAACATGAACTTTGAGAAGTGAAGCTGCACGGATAGAAGCATACAAACAAGTTACTTTCAAGCAGTGCAGAGTGTGAGCAAGACAAGCACCAGCAACTCCATGGCAACTGCAGTGCTGAACTAAAAAAGATTGAAATGCTAAGCAAACTACTGGGGAGTTTTTCACTTCCACATAAAAATATGCCTGCCTGAAATTCCTGATCTTTCCCCATTCACAATAAACTATCCATTAAACTACTTTGGGGTATATTAAATGCTTCAAAGTACATTTACACTGAATGTCTCCACTAGAAAGGATATAAATATCAACAATAATATTAAATTACCAAATTCCCTCTTACTTTATTCTTTCTGAAACTCTTAATAATCAGATAAGTAAATCACCTCAGAAACGCAGGAGCTGAGGCAGTCAGTAAAGATCCTTACAATAAGCTTTTACTGCTTAAAAAACTTAAAAAATGCAGCCACATGCTGAGAAACTGCACACAATACTTGACACAAAATAATCTGAGCTACAATAGATACTTCAAAATACATCTCTACTGTTGTTATTTCATCAGTGTATTAATACACGTAGTGAGAGCTGACATTCTGCTACTTCTCAGCAACAGAACACAAAACAGTGCAATTTTAAGGCATGTCAGGTTAACTTCTTAGTTGTGTTTTGCAATTTGGAGTATTCAGTACAACTTTATCGTTAATTGCAGAAATACACAAGTTACCTTTCAATTATATAGAGTGAAACAGCTCTCCATAATCCAACACAGACTTTCTCCTCCTTTAGTTGGGGTTCTAGCACTAATGGCATAGAGTGGACACACAGGTAGCGAGGACAGTAGCAGATTGAGAAAAGCAGAGAACAAAGTAAACACGCCTTATCTTTTTGCTTCACTTTTAAGAAATGGGGAGAAAACATTCTTCCCACCCTCCACCCCCAAGAAAAAACCAGAACATTTCTCAGCAAGTGAAAGAAAACAGGATTCCTCCCATTCCAAAACATCTCCTGATTTTCCTATGGATTTGTGCCACAGGTCCAAGCAAACTCCTGAGGAGAGGGGGCCTTAAAGGCAAGTGTCATGCTTTTAACAAATGGGCCACAGAGCCAAGCAACCATTTCATAGAATCATAGAATGGCAGGGTTGGAAGGGACCTTTTGAGATCATTCTAGTCCAACCCCCCAGCAGAAGCAGGTTCACCTAGCTCAGGTCACACAGGAACACGTCCAGGTGAGTCTTGAAGACCTCCAAGAAAAGAGACTCCACAACCCCTTTGGGCAGNGGACTCTCTCCAGGAGTTCTCTGTCCCTCTTGAATTGGGGACCCCAGAACTGAACACAGGACTCCAGATGAGGCCTCAGCAGGGAAGAGTAGAGCAGGAGAAGAACCTCCTCCCTTGTCCTGCTGGCCACACTCTTCTTGATGCATCCCAGGATGCCATTGGCCTTTTTGGCCATGAGGGCGCATTGCTGGCTCATGTTTAGTTTATTATCACCCAGCACTCCCAGGTCTCTCTGCAGAGCAGCTCTTCAGCAGTTTGACCCCCAGTCTGTACTTGTGCATGAGGTTGTTCCTTCCCAGACGCAGGACTCTGCCCTTGTCCTTGTTGAACCTCATGAGGTTCCTCTCCGCCCAACTTTCAAGCCAGTTGAGATCCCACTGAATGGCAGCACAGCCTTCTGGGAATCAGCCAGTCCTCCCAGTTTGGTGTCGTCAGCAAACTTGCTGAGGGTACACTCTGTCCCCTCATCCAGGTCGTTGATGAAGATGTTGAACAAGATCAGCCCTAGAACCAGTCCCTGAGGAACTCCACTGGCCACAGGCTTCGAACTCCATTCTGTGCATTTCCCCTATAAAATGCAGTAGCTAGCAAAAGGACCAGAGGTAACAGACATGTGGCTCAAAAGAGCCTCGTTTATCCCACTGGAAAACCTTTGGAAAATTAGCTTCCAAGAAATGTTTCTCAAGAAACAGGTATGGGTAGGGCAGTGCTGTCAGAATGGTCAACTACTTACTATCGACTCCATCATTGCTATTGTTACTATACCCCTAGCACCATGACTCGGTTTTAGTGAAGGAGAAGATGTGCTAAAAGTACACTAAGAAGGCAACTGAACGGTATATGTGCTCATGACAGAAGCCTAAATCCCTGCCATCAAGAAACCTAAACATCTGACGGGACTGACAGCAAGGGGTTCAAACACTCAAGTTACCCAAGCTGTGTTTGGAGCAAATGACAAGAATTTATGGCCCTTAAACAAAATGCATCCAGGCCTAGCAAATAACACCACTCTTTCCGTTTTCTTAAGAATTGCCCATTTGTATTTCAACAGGTTCCAGGCTTGTCAGGGCTCTAGATTTGAAATTTCTATCTGTACTTCTGAAAAAAAGCCTTCTTCTGTGAATCCAAACTGAGTCCAATCAAGACCGAGCATGGGGTAGTGGAAGGAGCTAAGTATAGATAATATATGCTATTGTATTGTTCACTCTGCTTGCTCAATAACTATCTAAGCATCCCTCTCTCCCACTTGTGACTTACCTACTTAAACTGTAATATTTCTGAAACAAAGGCTACGTATATCATGCTGCCCTACCAGGATGGACCCCTGTTGCTATACATTCCCTGTGTAGCACTAGTAGCAACACAAAAATAGTACCACTCTCAAAATCATGTCTCAGAATAAAACAATCCAATATATTTGAACTAGAATCATCACAGAGGAAGTGAACAGAGAACATTAAACTCTATCTTGATCTGTTCTTTCATTTCACTTCCATACACGTTCCTGACCTGCAAAAGTTTCACTTCATTTGTTTGATCATTTGCAATGATTTAACATAATTAACTTCACATGACTTACCCAAACTTTCTTCTTGCAGAACGTGTCAAATAATGGGGGTAAGATGATCCAGGAATATCAGATGCACTTTCCCTTAGAGTAAGAAATTCACCATTATTTTACAGCATATACTTCAAGGGAAAAACACTTTCAAGCCAAGAACACGCACGTTTTTCTTTCAGGCAGGACTAACCTAAGACACCGAAATGCTGGGATTTCTTCTTAGGGAATGGAAACCCACTAACAAGTTTGCTGTTAACACTGCCAAGACAGAACTTCTGTTCACCAGGGTTTTCTTAGTTTTAAGTTTCCATACTATCCTTCCCTCAAAGTATTCCGAATACTCACTCTCTTCTACATTATGACATTAAGAACTGAAAAGTCAAGATGAAAAATCTACCCTTTACAGCATGAAAAATCCACCACAAAAAACCAGCTGTGATGGGCTAGATTTTTGCAACATTAAACCTGCCAAGTGTATATGCCAGCCTTTTCACATTAAGTATGGATACATTAGAATTTGCACAAACATTACAACAAAGGGCAATCTTATCCAAGCAGATCTTTTACTCTTGAAACTAATATAGCTGTATTACACAAATTACTCTCTCTTATTCCTTTTCCTTAGATCAGACTGATACCCTTTTCTATGTCTGTCCGGATGCAATAAAATTTCATGAAATCCCATCACAAGCAGAGCCACAGTGACTTTGAGCCTTTAGGTTAGCACATGCCCGTCTACTTGCCTGACAGCAAATTACACCTACATGCAGGACATTCTATTAAGCAGAAAGAAAATAACAAAGTATGTTTAAAAATCAAGGAATGGGTGTAACAGAACCCAATTCCGCATTTTCAGTGAAGAAATCTTATTTCCTCACACCACTGGGACTGTTGCTTGTTCCATGGCTACGTCACTAAGCTGTATATGGTTCACGTAATAGTTACTACTTCTATTTCAAATTTGTGAGATTACCAACAAATAGCAAAACTATTAATCAGAAGAGTGCATTAGAAACCGGACTCTGATTTAATTCATCCTTCATGAACCTGAACACTATAGCTGCCATCACCTGATGCTAGGAAAAGTTACTCAATTACCTTTTAAAGATTAAACTATATATGCTTTTAAAGCTTTCTTACATATTTGCTATGGCCTGGGCTCTGAACTACTTTTTGCAAACACTTTATGAAAGATCCACTACAAATGTATGAAGAGAGCTTACTGTTCTGCATCTGTACTTAATCTGTCCGGTTTCTTTCTTTTGACTGATCCCTTTTTTGACTGTACAGCTTGGTGCTGATGTTGTTCCCCAGGAGTGCAATGTGGTCCCTGAAAAGACTGAACTTCTTTACTTTGAAGATCAGAGTTTTTTCCCTTGTTAACAGAGTCTTCTTTGGACATAGCAGAACTTTCAAGAGACTGAGAAGTATCTTTCTGCAACAACAGTTAAATAGTTTCATAGTACTTCAAGCTACTGCATCAAAGTAAAAAATATGCAAGTTTTAAAGGAACAGAACAACTTACCCAACCTTCTAAAAGTCACACTATATCTAGCAGAAGTTATCTTCCAATCATATTGATAAAACATACTCTGGATGTGACCACGGGCATGTTGCAGCAGTTGCTTCTCCCACATTTTAATTTACATTAGATTATCTGGTCAGCCAAACTGGTCACTTCTGAGCAGCTACATAGTTTTACGGAGGGCTGCCATAAGGCTTTCAGAAAAGAACTGAATCATTACATTCTAAATGATGACTTTCAAATTTATTGCTCTCAAAATAGAAAATGAAGTGAATCAAGAGACAGTGTCACTAGGTTCTAACTCAAATGTAAATTCTCTGTTCTAATGACAATCACATTTGCTCAAGTGCTATAGCATCAAGTCTCAAACACTCTACCTGAACAAGTTCCACTTCTGAGGCTTCTTCAGAGGCATTGTTACAGCTGATGTATCTGATGGCACTAATTATGCCCTGAACAGCAATGCGCTTGTGTTCTCTGTAGTGCAAGTCTTCAATCTCTTCCCTCGTTTCACCTATGGCTTTCAACACTGACTCAACTGCAGAACAGGAATTTCCATTAGAAATATATCATCAATATGTCTGAATGCAAGAATCAAAGGATAATTTGTTACTAAATGTGAAATGGAATTGGAATTGTATTTTTGAAGACTTTCAAGTATTTTTGTTGTTCATATGACACGCAAGAAAAGTGAAACAATAAACATTTTCAGCTCACAAGCCTCTTTTCTCATGCATTATCAGAAATCACAACTTCTGTTTCAGGTGAAATTTCAAATTCACTGTATCCTTCAGTTATAACTGTCTTTAATTCTGATTTAGCAAAGTATTTAGAGTAAAAACTCTGAGCAGATCTGTAGCTCATGTAAGCTGCTACAGTTCTCCTGCAGCTATCGGTGCCGTGATACTTTCTGTACCATGAAGATTTAGCTTCATGACATTTAGTAATGAAGTGACATCACAAACTTGTGTAATCACTCCTCCTAACTGTGTTGTTTTTTTAACTGATGCTGGGAGTAAGACTGAACTGAAAAAGGCTACAAGTGCTAAAGGTTTTTGATGGCACGGTACCTTTATTGTTTTTACAGTATTTCAGAAAGTTATTTGGAGGTCGTGGAAAAGGATAATAGCCACCAATGACAGTCTTCCTCATTTGATCAGCTTCTCTTTGTGTTTTAGTCCATTGAATGAAATTCTTCACTTTGGTATCCTTGGTGTATGGCTGGCCCTTGTGCCACCCTTTTAAAACAAAAATAATCACGTATCAAAACCAAAGCAGGTTACTGTCACCTGCTCCCATCTTGAAACTATCCTGAGCCCTACAGAGAAAAAAATTAAGAAAAACCAGGCTAGAGGATACTAGTGGATCTTTCCACTAGTCAACAGTGTTTTAAGAAATCAGTACCTTGAATTCCTTGACCAACACTTGCATTTGACACTGAAAGGTAGACAGTTGTTAAGTAATAGAAAGAAAGCAAGCAATTAGCAAAGACGTTACTAGAATAGTTTCAGGAGCATACAAAATAATGATGATGGGAAATTGTTTGGTTATCAGGAAAGAACAGAAATCACATGGTTCAGCAATGGATTCATTGCTGGCTGATTGAAAACCAAGATATGGACTAAATACCAGTTTCATCCAATAAATTGTAATCTGACCCGTTCTACATCTAACCCGTGAACTGAAATAAATCTTATCCAATGGTTTGCAATCTCTAGCTGCAGTTCTCATTTAGGACTCAAACAGACACAAAATGAACCAAAGCTAGGGTGGAGTAAAGCTAAAGTATCTACTTAAAAAATTACGCCCAAAATATACTGAAGGAAAGGAAAAGAATAACCTCTCAAACACTTCATTTGGGAGTAAATTAAATTATTAGAAACCCATTATCAAAAAGACTGATTTTCTAGTTCAACTGAGCTCAAAACACCCTGTCCAGCTTGTAAAGACCATGTGTATGGAAATGATTATGCTCAGGTCCTTCTTTTGCACACGTTTTTCTCTATTTCTACTTGTCAGTGGAAAGATTTAGACTGGGTGACTGACACATTAGGAACACTGAAGAGACAAGCTGGATAAACAAGCACACGATACACATATTGCCTCTTATACTCCCTTGCAATTAGGCTGGTACATCACTTGCCTGGATCGATCTGCCTCCCGATTCAAGAACAAATACTCTATTATAAACAGCTGTGCCTGGTATCTAGTGCACAGTACCACAGGCCTATAATGAGCATCCTAACTGCAGATGGAAGTATTTAAACAGGACTATCTGGAAGGAATGATTCCCTCAGTGCAGCCCAGCACCACATCCCTTCCCAGACCACTGGGAAAGATGAAACAGAATAGCTCTCCAAATATTTGGTGAAAAAGATTAGCTAAGATAAATTTAGAACAACTATATCCTTATTTTTTCCTTGTAAAAAGGAAATCTGTGAGCCACAAAAGCTGCAAATGATTTATAATGGCTTTAAGGAAGTGGTAATCTGCATTGCTACACTATCAGAGGATAAAAAGAGTCTGAAAGAATTAGTAAACATATGACTTAATCTAGTAAGATGTAGGTACACCCATTGATACCTCACAAGAATATAACTTGCCTTTTTTTTTTTTCCAATGGTGTTTCATTATCAACTCAAAGCCATTTCTGAGAGGGGAAATTAACACTATACACTGACTATTTTGTTGTAAAATGATAATACTCCTTCCAAATAAATGAGTTCCATAGAACTAAAACTAATTTATGTTACCTGTAATGAATATCTGACTTTCATTGGAAGTTGTAAGGTAAATTGTGCTGGAAGGATTCTCAGTGAGGTCCCGTACCACTCTCATCTGTGTGCACACCAAATATGTCACTGGAGGGGAAAAAAATGTTAATCTTATGTTGATGTTTCACTGATTTTAGAATGTCAAGACTGACACAAACTGGATTAATTTTATTAAGTGCTCTACACAAGCCACATTGGTTCGTGACCCTATGAATGCTTCAGCACGTTATTATGCCTCTGCTCTAAATTACAATATGGAGATATCACTGAATGTTCAATTTAACAAGCGTGCCAGGAAATTTCAGCATACATATTAGGACTAACAAATGAGCTACTTTACCAGGTAGGATATCAATGAAACAAACAGTATGGATATTAGATGGCTGTGTTTCTTAGGGATAAGAAATGCTTAGTCATGACATACCATTGCAAAACCCTTAAACAGAGTACAAACTCACTCCTTCGTTAATATCTCAGTTAAACACCGGAGTGTCATTCTTTGCCATCTCCCCAGAACACTCAAGATGAACACAGCCATAACCTGAACAGAGTTTTGCAGCTGGTCTTGCATCACACGATACAAGCGCATGTGACACCAATCAGTGTTAATGGAAGGAAACATGCTTGCAGGAGGAGGGCAAGAAGTAGTATTTAAAGCTCTTTAAAAATACTTCACTAAGGATTTCCCAGTTTGAAATACATCATCCTTAGCTCACATGCAATCACTAATACAGCTGGGTGATGAATGCTGTTTGGCCATAAAATATTTATTCAAAGAAGTGAAGCTTTTCCACTTTTGCCTCTCCCTTCCTCCAATTCTCTCAAGTTACTCTAAGACCCAAAACTTAATTACAAGACAAAAAGAGTAACAGATTTGATCAGCTGCCTTCTTGATTTGCCTCTGATGCAAGAGAAGCTGCCCCAGGTGCTTCACATCAGTTTCTGTTTGAAACTAACGAGATTAAATAAGCCCCAGGCACAGTTACCCATCTATTTGTTTAGACTAACTGGCAGATTGCAGTATGATAGGAGTTTTAACTACTTAAAAGCATTTAAAAAAAATTAAGAAGCCTTTTAATGTCTGATTTTCTGTTTGAGAAAATAAACCACGGCTATTTTTATTTGAAATCAGAATTTCACTGTTCTGCTGTTTATTCACAATTTGAAATTAGCAACCAACTAGAAAACCACTATAAATAATTACTAGTAAGTATTAGAGAGAGACAAATACTTGGGTGAATATTCGTAAACACATCTGGCTGAGAAGTTGCAAATAATTCCAGTATGAATGGTTGGTCTGAGGTCCCATCAATGGCATGTGCCCAACGATAGAGCCAGAAGTCTTCGCTGTGTTCTATGTAAACAAACATTAAGGAGAATGTATAAGCATTTATACAGAGAGTTAAAAATGGTTTGAGAAATTCTATGAAAGTCATATGTATAGAAAAACCTCTTTTTCTTGCTCGTTCAGCCCTTCCTACAAATGTCACAAGACCAATGACATCACAGGAATGATTGTTTGGTAAGTCATCCAGTTCTGACCTAGAACCAAAACAGAACAAGACTATTGGTATTTGTTAATAATGAAGTTTGTTGGTTTTTTTTTTCTCAGAAACTTCTCAAAAAACATTTCCAATTGACATTGAGTGTAATGCAGAGAAATTTAAGTTCCAGCTTGACAATCAACACAATTCTGTTTTACCTTGTGATGAAGCGATATTTGACTTCAGGTAATCCCCACTCTGGCCTCACCATTTCTTCCGGAATAATACTTATTTTAGTAGGAGGGTCTCGAACGTTGAGGCTGATTTCTGATAAAGAATAAAAAGCAGTCAGTGACATTTAAGGCATGAATACAAATGAGACACAAACACTCCAACAGGCTAACATTTCTTACATGAAGTATCCCAACTTTATCTTATTGATTGGGAAATTATTAATCTACTCCTCTGACTTTATGTTTTCATCCAAATAAAGTGAAGAACTCAGGTACAGCATCCAACAAAGCAATTTTCTCATCTCAGCAACGTTCAGTTTTCAAACTCCCTTCGTCAGCCCATTAGTCTGAATACAGACAGGTATTTTAAAAACCAGCAACAGAAACTGATTCTACAATACTGAACAGATACAAAGCACTTTCTATGCTACCTTCACTCCCAAATGTCACTAAGATCTAAAATTGACTTGAAGACAGCGAGGCAAAGCAGAAGACACATTGCTTCCACATTGGATACCAGTTCTGGTAGTTATTCACATGACAGAAATACACCACGGCCATGGAAGAAAACAAAAGACCTCGACACGTCAGTGCCTAAAAAATGTGATTTATGAAGCAGACTGTTTCGATGCTGAATAACAAACACAGGGGAGGACTGGGGGAAGTGAGCGGTTCTGCAACTGGATTAAAAAACATGAGAGGAATGGCTTCAGCCTCCAGAATACACATGGTAGTACTCCGTGTCTCTCTCATACCAAGACAAAACTTGCTGGTATGGAAAAGGCAGATTGATTCAGTTTCTACAAGATGCTTGGCACTGGGGAAGGGATGATTCAAATAACGCACTCAGAAAATTAAATCGGTATAAATACTGCATACAGTTGTTTCTATGATTATATGTGGTACCTCAGCCTAGAGGTGCCACATCAGGATGGTGTTTGTTACCTTTCAGATCACACCCTCCACCTCAGAATTGTCTTTTGGCTGCTGCTTTCTAGAAACATACTTGGAGGATTCTGTGATTCCATGTGACAATCATGGTTTTTCACATGGTGTTTTAGGACAAAGAAAAGTCCTGAAAACGAAGCTTTCCCATGCATAAAATCAATTGCTTTGTCATTTTGAGATAAAAAGCGTATACACAACTCAGGACTATACCCTGGGATGATTCAAGAAGCAACAGTCAGTTCAGGCTACTTGAAACAGCAGTTTTTGTCAGTACCACATAATATCAGCGACCTGTGAAATGCACACATTGCCTAGCAGGTGGATTCAAAATGTTGGGTACTTAAGCTCCAGAGGTTTAAGGTCCTGAAACAGCACCTCATGCCATGCTGCAGCCAGCAGCAAGCACTGTTAACACTGGCTTCACAAAATGTAGGACTCTGCCTGAAGCACACTGTCCTGCAAGGTGGAGAGCCCTCTGGGGCCTTGGTAACCCTCCACATACATTTTACAACATTTACAGAAGGAAACACTGGAAAGTTGGGATCTAACGGAATTACAAATGGGACACAGATCACAAAAAAAGGTAATTGTTACTTAAGCAATTCAGTGCCATTAATTGTTTGAACTGGCTACCTGGGGAACTTCTGGAGCACTTGTGCATGCTTAAAAAACCCCCTGAATTATTGCCCCATATTGGGCATATACAGAGACTGTCATAGTCATGGAGTAATTAGTATGGCATTAAATTTCACTTCAGCTGAACAACAAAAAAACCCTCCTCATACACCAGGTGTTGCATAAAACAGATTTTGTAGCTGCTCTAGAAATTTTTCTGCATATTCTGTTCTCTTTAGGCTCTTCTTACAGGATATAAGGGCACAGGATTCATCAACACATGGTATTACATGCTTAGCAAGTTCATATTAAGACAAAATCATGAGTTTTGTGCTGAGAGAAAAGAAGATAATGTACACACGTTGATATGAAAGGACGATTAGCAATTTCTACAGTTTATCTGTGGTCTGAAAATACACCATGGTACTTCACTAGAGACTCACTTTTAATTCTTCCACTACATATCAATTTCCATTTACAGCCCATTGGCCTAATTTTCCATGTTGATCTTTTTGGTAACACTTCTACCCCAATAATGCTTACAGAAATCAGTAGTGTAGGCTGAATAAAGCCATTAAAATGGAGTGATATTTGTCCACAGAGAAAGTCACCTCAGATGGCATATTTTTTTCATGTCATTTTCCCTAAGAAAGGTTTTGTGGCAATTGTTTGGCTTATAAACATCACCAGCTTCCCTCACAAACCTCCAGCCCCACCTAAACATTTCTCTCTCCTGCCAACTCATCACACTTAAGATATTAAGATCAGTTAACAAGGCAAAGATACATTAGGCAGAGAAGATATTGCTTCTAGCAGGGAAAATATTGCTTATTTCTGTGCACTGTACCAACTGCATTAGGGAACTGCCAATGATAGCCCGTTATAAATACATCATCCTTCACCAACATGCACATTTGCTTGTTTCAAGGAAGTTACTTCCATTTTCTGAGCGTTGGCTGTCATTTTATTTTGAGTATAGAAGCACAAAAGCGAAGCTCAGTGAAGTAGGAGGAAAAAAAAGTTGACTCAATCCAGTTTGAAAAGGCTGGTACTGTTACACTGCAGCACTTGCATTTCTGCAGCACAGCTGCTTTGAGTATCTGTCACACTAAAGAACTGAAAGTAAGAAAATACTTTCTTATGGCCAAGAAATATTCCTTATATATTCCCTCCCACAGTGCTGCTGTTTCTGCACAGACAGCAGTCACCAGTGCAACTTTTTACTCAGTAGAGCTCTGCGGATACTCTGAGCCTTGACCATATACAATAAAATCTCAAGTCATATCAGGTGACAACGTGCTTCAGTGATCTGGAAGAAGGTGTGAGAAATGCACAAATGATATCTGTACTATAAATCAGGAAGCAGAATCAGATTAAACCTCCCTACCAGAGGCCTGTCTTCATGACCCCAATATTTCAAGTCAGGGATCAGATTTTTATTTATTTATTTAAAAAATAAAGGTTGTAAGTAATTGTGGCAATTAACTTTGTAGACACGATCCAAATATAACCAGAGAACAATAAAAACTTAGATGCTAAGACACCTTTTAGGGCTAATATCTAAGGATAAACACCTTTTTGCTTAAGTCTCAGCAATGGATCACTTCCTGATTTGTTTCTATGAAGAGCTACTTTTGTACAGCTCTATTTCATTGAATAAAAACAGGTTTCTGCAATACTTAACCAATTGTAGTAAATCTCTTCATCTGTGAATCCCCTGGGGTTGGCTGTGTTTTAAAGGGGTAACTGTTTTTGATAGCATACTGTTCAAGAAGCAGCACCGTGCCAACCTTCATACTGTTATACCATTCAGGACACAATGAATTCCATAAAACCATTGACATCATGCCTGAAGCATCTGCAACTTCAAAGTAAGCCTAAAGAAAAAAAAACAAAAAAAGGGGAGACAAAATACATTCATGTTTTATTTATCATCGTTCTGATGTGCATTCATTTTGGATATTCATCAGCGACTTGACTGGTGAACAATTCCTTTGACGATTACAAATAGATACAGAGTTATGTTCCAGAACTTGTATTGAATACTAGAGTTGAAGAAATCCTAGTTTCCACAAAAGAATTTTTCCACAACTACTCCAACCCAAATTCTTGATCTTTCCAGTGCTCAATAATTACTGGCATACTAGTTTAACTCTGTGGTTTTTGGAGGAGGTTGGGAAAACACCACGCATAAGGAACAATCCTAAAAAGATCCTTTTCTTTCTGAGACAATGCTGTATTTAGAATAACAATTCAGAATACTAACGAAGCAAAAATATATTTTGGAAGTTGAGATGTTACAGGACCGTTTGCTAAACATGCCTGACCAAAACATGGTACAAGTCTAATTTTCAAGAAAAAAAAATGCAGGAACAACTGTGCACTGCAAACCGCTGTCTCTTTTCTCATGACAAACATTTCTTCACTAATCACTGAGCGGTGCAAAGGATTATTTTAAATACTCTTATAATGATACTAAGAGGTTGCAGTCCAAAAATAAAAAAAGCTTCATTTGTTAGCTTCAATCATCTGGTTTTGTTCACACTATCGTTCACTCTCTTTAATATATCACCTTTCTGGAACTTCTTTACAGCCTTGTGTTCTTCCCCCTTGCTGCTTCCTTATTCGCAGCTCAATAGAATCTTACGAGTCAACACTTGTTAGTTCACTCTAACACATTAATTGGTCATGAACTATGCATCCTTGAAAGTAAACCATTATATCACATTTGTTTTCATCTAATAACAGTAATTCAACACATGAAACTATGTAAAGAAGGAATGCATAAAGCAAAAGACATGTAAAATCTGTCTCCTTGAGCTCAATCAGCTCTGGGTAGTGATTCTACACCTAATACCAGGAAACGTGACTGATGAACTGCTACGAAGTTCCAATAAAGACACCAAGATTTATCTTCATGTGCAAAGGGATCGGAAACTTGGGAGTAAGAGCCCACCACAGCCTTTCGTTAAGATGTTTTATACCTCTCTCTCCCTGTGGCAGAACTCACATGAGTTATGGGAGCTCTTTGTAAAATGCTGCCCTCCTGTCTGTCTGTCTGGGATGGAGTTTATTTTCTTTGATCAGCCTGCATGGTGCTGCATCGGTGGCTAAAATAAGTGTTGATAACACACCAACGTTTTAGCTGTCACTGAACAGTGCTTGCATGGTGTCAAGGTTTTCCTCTGCACGTAAGCCAGAGATGGGCAAGAAACTGGGAGAGGACACAGCCCAGATGGCTGACCTGAACTGACCTAGGGGGCATATTTCACACCGTGTAATAATAGTTTTGCTCTTCCAATTCTCTCCCCAACTGCCCTGCAGGGGGCAGGGGAAAGCAAACGACCAGATGGTGAGTGCTTAGTTGCTGTCTGGAACCAACCCACCACACCTCCCGTTTTCATTTCCAAGAAGCTCTACACAAAAATATCACAAGTAAAAGATATCAGGAAAATCGCTAATACTTTTACAGTAAAACAATCTATCTGGAAGTCACTAAGTGAGAGAATTGGGGGATACAAGTTGGTAAAATTCTTTTGGACAAGACAGACTCAACTCCAACTTCCAAAGCAGAAGAGACCAGAAGCATTTAGGCTCTTAAGGTACTAAAAACTCCAAATATATGTATTGTTTAATTCACAAAAGCTCACCTGAACTACAGTAACTGAAACACATCCACCAAAGTCTGTACACACAATCAGTAAATTCACCGTTTCCCACTCTCAAGGGCTCAGCATTTTTGTAAAAGTAGTGTTTTTAATATAAAGTAGCTACAACATAATTATTAACTTTATGTGCTTACTATATGGGAATAACGATGTACAAATATATTACATCTACTTGTTTGGGGTTAACTTATGTATTTATCTCTCTTTACCTGATAAGGCATATCCAATTTTTTCTCTGGTTTCCCGTAGTACCTTAGTCTAGATTTGTACAGGATTCTCACAAGAAGTGGATGGAAGTGAACTCTGCCTCTCCACGTCATTTCCACCTGATCAAGAGAAGTCAGCTTGGAGACTAAGATTAAAGAAAACAAGAAAAAAAAAAGTTCATGAATGAGCATTTAAGTTTTCAAGAGTAAAGTGCACAGACCAGGGCATGTCATGTATTTTCTTAGCGTTTCTAACACTTGCAAAAGCTCATTTGCTGACACTGTTCCCCATGAAATCACGTTCTGAGCTATCCACACACCACATAGTTTTGTTTTGGTTTTGTTTTTAATGGAAAGAGAAGGGATGACACATTTAAAATGACACAGAAGTGTTGTCAGATAAGCGGAAGAGCTCCTACAAAAGTCACGGGTCTCAGACTGCAAGGGCATGGCACTTTTGCAGAAGTCCTGCTTATACCACCCATGTTATCAGGCTTTGGGGGCCGGCTCGAGCCCCTCAAGACTGGCTGCACTTTGGATGCCAGGACCTAGGTGTGAGCACCCAGTCTCACACAGACTACTATTGGAACAGATATTCGTGACGTGTCAGATGACTGAGTGCAAACGCTGCAGGAGGGGTGCACTTTCAGTCAATGCTTTGTAAAGTCGGAACGGTCAGGGTTGGAAGGGACCTCTCGAGACAATCCTGCTGAAGCAGGTTCCCCCCTTGATCAAGGGGCATGTCCAGACAAGTTTGGAAACCTCCAGAGAAGGAGGCTCCACACCCTCCCTGGACAGCCTGTGCTGGGGCTCCCTCGCCTTCACTAGAAAAGAAGTTTTTCCTTGTGTTTAAGTGGAACTTTTGTGTTCCAGTTTGTGTTCGATTACCCCTTATCCTGTCACTGAACAGTACAGAAAACAGTGCCACGGATAAGTGTTGCTGAGGTTCCCTCCTTAGCGTACTCTTCTCCAGGCCAGGTCCCGCAGCCTTTCCTCCTCAGACAGACGCTCCAGCGCGCTGATGATCTTGGCAGCCCTGCACTGGGCGCCTCTCTCTAGAGGTTCCCCGTTTCTCTTGGGGTGGAGAAGCTCAAGACTGGACACAGCGCTCTAGATGAGGCCTCGCAGGGCAGAGCAGCGGCAGAACCAACCTCGACCCGCTGCCCACGCTCTTCTCGCTCCGCACCAGGGCACGCCGCTGGCTCACGTTTATAGCGTGAATCACAGCTCTCCAGGAGCAAAACCACTTCACCCGCGCGTGACCCCACCATCGCGCGGGGCACGTGGGTCCCGGCGGCAGCTGCCTTCCCCGCGGCCGCCTCGGTGGTAGTTTGACCCTGGCTAGGTTCCAGACACCCACCACGCCACTTGATCACCCACCTCCTCAGCAAGCCAGAGAAGGGAAGAAAATAAGAAAAATGTCTCGTGTGTTAAGATAAAAGCAGTTTAATATAGAGACAGCAAAGCCGCGCGTGCATGAGAAGCAAAGCGAAGCAGATAAAGCTGTTACTCTCTCCTTCCCATCAGCNTCAGACCCACTACAGCCTCCCTCCCCGCTTACCGTCCAGGTCCACGCGTGCCCGCGGCTTCTCGGGCAGCCACACGTCCCCGTAGGGATCCTCGTTGTTCCAGAGCGGCAGGTAGTGCTTCTTGTCGCCGCGGAGCGGGGTCGGGCGGAGCGGCGGGGCGGCGGGAGCGGCTGGGGAGGGCTCGGCGGGGGGCTCCGGCTGCGGCTCCACGTGCAGCTCGTCCAGGCAGAGGTAGCCGTGGTGCAGGCGCTTCTCGTCGTACAGGTAGGAGCAGCGGCGGAGGCGCAGGCGGGCGCCGGGCCGCAGGCGCGCGCGCTGCACCAGGCGGTTGAGGCGCGGCGCCAGGTGACAGCGCTCCCGGCGCGCGCCGTCCGACAGCGTCACGTCGTACCAGTACTGCGCGGCGCCGCCCGGAGCGGGGGAAGCGCCACCCGCGGCCACGTACCGCTCCACCGCCACCACCGTCACGGCCGGCGGCTCGGCGGGGGCCGCGCTCAGCCGCCACGAGCCTCGCGCCTCTTCGAACACCCTCCGCAGCCACGACGGACCGCCGCCGCCGCCGCCGCCGCCGCCGCCGCGTTCCGGGGTAGGCTCCTGCATCACGGCCTCCTCGCGGCCCCTCAGCCCGGCGCTGCGGGGCAAGGAGGGACGGGGTGGCGGCGGGGGGGAAGGAGAGGGCGGCTGCAGCCTCCCGCCGTCACGGCCCCAGCCAGGCTGGCGCCGCCAGGGCNGAGTGTGTCCAGAGATGCGCAATGAAGGGTCTGGAGCACACAAGTCTGCTGAGGAGTGGTTAAGGGAACTGGGGGCTTTTAGTCTGGAGAAGAGGAGGCTGAGGGCAGACACGATCAGTCTCTACAGCCACCTGAAAGAAGGCTCTAGTGGTGTGGGGATCAGGCTCCCAAGTAACGAGCAATAGCACGAGAGATAACGGCCTCACGTTGCACCAGGGGAGGTTTAGATTGGAGATTAAGAACAACAATTTCTGTGAGAGGGTTGTTAGACACTGACAGAAGCTGCCCAGCGAGGTGGTGGCATTCCCGTCCCTGCAGCCGTTGAAAAGATGCACACAAGAGCACGTGGGTTAGTGGTGGGCTTGGCAGTGTGAGGTGAACGGTTGGAATTTTCTGATCTTAAAAGGCCTTTCCCAACCAAAACGATTCTGTGATTCCCTGGCTGCTGCCCACCCCCCCCCCCACCCCTGCAGCCTCCCAGGTGGCAAATTGTCCCTTTATTCCACATGTCCCCTCAGGGACTTGTTGCTGCACCTGTTGCCCATTCCACTTTCAGTGGGTGCTTTACGCTCGTTTTTACTTCTAGCTCAAGATGAAAGCCTTCCTAAGTGCAATGGCAGCATCTTGTGATAGCTCCTCAATTTGTCTTTAGTTTTTTTCACAGTTGCGGTGTGTTGGTAATCGTAACCATCCTGCCATTGGAGAAGGTCAATAAGTGATGACCTTACTTTTTACTGTATTATTGATTCTCATCCCTCTGCTGCTATCAAAAGCCTCCTATTCTTCATACCATGCACATTTATAGCATTAATGAAACTTCTGGGGATCAAGAGCTTTAGTACTTTATTATTTCGTTTAGAGCTTTATCAGCACTTGCTAATATATGTATTTATTTTCTGTCAGAGGAAACGTTAGGCTGTAACAAGCAGCAGAACAGAGTGAGAAAAGAGGGGTAAGGACAGGGAGAGGATGAAGAGAAGCAGTTCTACAGTATTTACAGTGTCACTGATCCATACAGCCCTTGGGAATCCAGCAGACCAAAGCTGGGCTGTAGCTTAGGCAGAGTGGCTGCACACGCCAGGCCCCAAGCAGATCTCCCAGCTCAGAGCTTGAGACTGATGCATTCTCAGTCTTCTGTCTTTGCCTCTGTGGCGCATTCACATTAGTGAAATTAGAAAACTTGTTGTTTGAACCATTTAAAAGAGACTGAAAAACTAGAAAGGGGATATAAACCCCAAACCTTTGCTGTCTTTTGACTGCCCTAGGAATGGTATGAGTTTATGGGTTTTGTGTAACTGCACTCCTCAGGGGAAAAAAAAAAAATTAAATCTCTTATTCTTGATGTTTATATGGAAGCCAAGGTATTAAGTAACACTTCAACACGGTGTCAGTTTTTCCTGGTAAACACATGATCTGACGTGTGAGTGACAAAATGCCATTTACAATCAAAAAACCCAAATATGACCCAAAAACCTTTTTACAGAGGATGGGATTTCACATCACGCGCGAGCGTTACCTGGAGAGCTGTGGTATAGATTTTTGTTTCAGCTATTAAATGAATCTGTAAGTATTATGAGGAAATCTGAGGACTGTTTTCAGCTTCTTTCCACTTTTGTCTATATTTGTGACAGGATTTGCAGAAGAAACGTTATTTTATTTACAGCAGAGGTAATTGTTAATGCACATCTGTTGTCAGTATTGTAAGTCATTGTGCTTCCAGTCACGAAAATAATGAAGCTGTAGCTTTTGTGCAGTGATAATGGACTAAGGTAGACTTAGAGTAGTGAATAATTTCTTATTTTGAATAAATTTGTATGCACTGCAGTTTGAGATACAAGATCCTTCTCTCGGGAACTTGCTCCCTTTACCTTCTTTCTCACCAGCAGAGGTCTTGCTAACCTACCAGTTTCGAAACTGGAACAGGGTCTGTTATTGCTGACAGCAGGTCAACTGGTTATGACTGTTAATGACTGGTTATGTCTGTGTGTTCCTCTAGATGTGATTTCCCCGCTGTACCTGACCAGGGGGATGGATGGGATTGCATTAGAAACTGGAAGTTCGGAAACATTTGGAGAGTCAGTAACGAATGGCGATGAGCCATCAGCAGATGGCTCTACCAGAATCATGAAAACTGAAAGCTCAGTGTATTTTGCTGAGCCTGTTCCAGCGGGGCACGTAAGAAACTCACTGAAAACAATTGAGTTTTCATATACCTGCAACTAAGCATGTTGAACCATAATGAGGTTGACTTCTGCTAAATCAATACAGACGTAATTAGCAGCCAAGCATCTCAGGTTTTATGTACAATACACCTTAAGAACAACAGCATTTAGCCTGAGTGGCAATGCCAGTGAGGAATGGGCTATGCCGAAGAGCAGGACGTTATTACATTCCATTAAACAATACATTTAATATATGTTGCAGAAATGAACAAAAGAATAAAAGGTGATGCTGTAGATTAAAACAGAAGAAAGCTATTGTGCAAGATCATAAAGCTGACTGTAAAAACACAGATTTTTTTGCCACAAAGTGTTTTAAGGACAAAATTGGAAAAGCCTTTAATACCTTTCACAATTATCTCCTAGGTGCTTCTGTTAAATCCATCTAGAAAATAACAGGAAATGATTAAATAATGCTAAAATAACATTTGAGGTGATTACCCATCAAACATCTTCTTGCCCTCTAATCAGCTCTCTTCACTCCGAAGAGCAGTTTAAGAAAGCTCCTGTCAGCAGGAAGATCTCTTATGCCTTTGTTATGTGGAACCTTGATTTACCACGCAGGTTTTAGAATCTATACACGTCTTTCATGTAAATCGCAGGTTTGCTCATGTTTCATTTAACTAAACACAGCTGTCTAAACATGAGACTGAACTTGTGAGCTAGCTTTTCTGACAGTGTTTGGAGAAACAATTGCAATCCAGAGCAATTTGGTACCATGAAACAAACTACTTTTAAATGTAAAACAAAGCTAAAATTAAAATGCCACTTCATTTGAGCTCCAGTAAAGGAAGTATTTTAGTTTTTCCCATTAAGAGACAAAACCCCAAATGGTTTCATTTTGGACTGGCATTGTCTTGTTTGCAAAAGTGTGTTTTGTGAGGGTAAGATATAAACTGTTTTGTCTCTGCCTTTAGGTGCAACAGGGATTAATACAACTGATTTCTGATTTTAAAGGAGATAAGCAGATAAAAAGGAGAAAAAACCTCCTGTCCAACAGGCAGAATTGTACTGAACTCAAGCCTAATGCATTTCCCCTTGTGCAGGGGAATGAAACTCATTTGAAGTAGCTGGTGTGGAATAATCCAAGTACACTGTATTACTGAAGCTTAGAAATAACTTTTGTGTGGAAGGAACAATAATGACTGGCAAAACAAAACTATCAACCCAATTAAGCAACCGTGATACCTTTAAACAGTTCTCACTCCAAACATCACATCCTGGAAACAGCACAGTCTGTTAGCTTAAAGGAGATCTGATATTGATGAACGTTCATTTCAAACAGTTAAATTTTGCCTCATGCTCTCACCCGTTCCAACTGCCAACACAGGGCAAATTTCTTGATTCTTACTCCTAAGTGGCACAGGCACACTCACAGCAATCCATTTGATATGCAGCAGCAAAGACTTCATGAGTCTACCTGAGACGAGGGAAGGGGGCTGAGCTGGCAGGCATGCTGAACCCCACGCTTGAAAGCCACCTCTTGGAGCATCACTGACTGCAAGCTGTCCCTTTGCTTTAGTCCCACTGTCCTCATCCTACAGGGTATTTGTGTAAAGAGAAAGGCAGAAGCACAGCAGCTCCCTCGTGAAGCTCATTAGCAGCATCCAGAGCCCAGCACGGCACCAGCTTTCACCCATCCCAGTGCTCCAGGGGGGCTGAACTCTCACAGTCACCTCAACATCTTTATCTGCTACAAGGAAATGCATTCACTTTGTCTTTCTAGGCAGATGTAGATGTTTCTCTAGGGAGACTGATTGGATTTGGAGAACAGTAACAAAGCTTTCTATGATTTCTACAACAGCTTATGCCAATATAACAGTTTTACAAGCACAGGACTAGTTTTGATTTTCAGAGTATTTTTTATTACTGTTTGAGTTGTACATTTTTAACATTAGGGAACAATACATAACGTACAGTACAGAGCTGGCCGTGTTCCCAGGTTTTGAAGTCATGTGTCAAGGTTCAGGCTGCAGAATTCACCATTCCTAAAAAGAAAGCAGGCACACACAAATGCTGTCTTGCAGTATTAGTGCAGTCTTGGTTGGCAGATGTAACATTAGGAGCACTACCTGCCATGTACCAGAGGCTTTCCAACAGGGATCCTTAACGTTCTGTCCTTCTGCCCCTACAGCATTTATTCACATCAAAGTGGCATCACTAAAAAAAGCACATTGTTAAAGCAGTTCAGTCTCTGGTCTTCAAAGTCAGTGAAAGGGTACAGCTAGAGCAGCACCTCAACCAATGGGATACCAATCTGATACACATTTTGCATAGTTATCTTTATGTCAGGACAAACTTGGGTCTCTGGATTTCTTTTTCTTCTTCCATCCTTTCGGCTTTAGGCTAAACAATTATTCTGAATCCTCTCTGGTCACTGTTTAGACCACCTGGTCACTCCAGATACCTTTCCATTTCTTTGGTTACTTTATTTTCCTTTAACATCTCTCAGCTTTTTCCTTGTTCCTTCTTCAGTGATGCACTCTTCCAGACATCCACTCCCTCCCCTTTGGCTACTCCTATTTATTTTCTACAGCTCTTCCTTCCTCTTCAATCACTTCCACTCTCTTCTGTTTAATTAACATCTCTGGGCTCTCTCTCATCTTCAACCATTCTGATTTTCTCTTGATAAAGAGAAAATGCCACAGTCTTCTCGTACCCAGTTGCAATGTGCAATACCACTTGTCGTCCTCTAAAAGCATTCACCTCTAAGGGCCTCATTATTCCCCTCTTTACACGTGGATGTAACCCCAATAATTCCAATGTTTTTTACATGCAGAGTGACAGATGAAAATCCAACCTACTGCCTTAAATCACAGATGGAAAGAAATGGGTGCTAATAGACAGAAACAATGACAAATTTCAATCTCAATGTACCAGTGCACATTCCCCACCCTGGTCTGTAGCTAAGCATCATTACAGTGTCAACTTGCTGTCACACTTTTCTGTTATAATAACATTAAACAAGTTTGATCACATTTGCTTATTTAATCTGTTGATATGGCTATTCTCAATTCCAGCTGTTCTCTGCTAAATTCTTGTCAACTAGTGCCTAGCACGAGGAGAAATCTGCCTCCTACCTGTTGACACCAAAATGGGAGAGGGAAAAAATTCCCATGCATCCCATGTAGTGCAGAGGGTGCTGAGATATGCACACTTTAAGAAAAATATAGGGCAGTCTGGATCACTCATCGCTTCTAACACAAGCGGTTTTGCAAGTGTTGTACACCTACTGAGTGCATAACGAAAGCTGTTCTTTCTTCACAGTCTCTTAGACTCTTTGAGGTCAAAAGTTGTATTTCTGATTATCTGCAAATCATATTTTGCCCATAATGGTGAATTTCATCACTTTCTGTTACAGGTTTGGGTTTGGTTTTGGGTTTTTTTGGTAAAAGTTCAACAGAACAAGCCCAGTGTTCAGTAGCACAGGGAGCCAAGCCATGTTTTGCTCATTTGCCCCAGCCCCAGCATTGGCAACAGGTAGGAACATGACTACAGACAGACAGAGACCTCTTGTTTTCACACAGCTCTGCCCGAGCACAGTACAGATTTTAAGTCTGCTCACAAGCTGATTACTTGCACATATTAAGAACACTTTAAGTATCAACTGCCCATATTTTTAGGCTTATTTTTTTATACATTAAAACATTTCAAAGGAAAATACTTCATAAAAAAACCAGTCTGCATTTTGGGATAATGGAGTGCTTGCGAAAAGTGCCAGGTGAGTAACTTTGGCAAGTGCAGCCTTCCCCAAAGCCAAAGGACACAGCAACAGCGGTGGCATCTCGGCTCTGCCCTCAGCAGTGGGGGTGTTGGCCTGACGGGGCTTGGGAAGGGCGATAAGCCCTGAGGCTGATTCTCTGCTGCGGGTTCCGGAGCTGTGGCTGCAGTGGGGGCAGCTCTCAGTCACGGCACAGCTGCTGACACCAACCTGGCCTGACACCCCACCAAACTGCCACCAGTTTCAACAACTTGATTTCTCCCCTTCATAGTCAACTTTGAATCATCATCCCTGAGGTAGACGACCAGATATTCCCACACACTTTCCCTGCACCTTTCAGGATCAAGTATTTCAAGTAAAAAATATCTGTTTTCAAACACTGTAGCTAGGGATTTCACTTTTGCCTAGAGCATCATCCATCCTGCATCATGTCTGAAATGAGTTCTTTTGTATTAACATTTGATGCTTTACATTTTCAAAGCATATCCAAAAATCAGTTAAATGAGGATTGCTTTAAACCTTACAGTTTCATCATAGTATATGATTATATATAGAGTGTGTATATATATATATATATATTATATCTATATAATTTTATGGCTGAGTCACAAGCCCCTGAGAACAGAGTTTATGCAGAAACACTGGCACCAATAACACTAGTGGATGCAGCTTTATTTAGATGTAATTAGCATAGAAAGCACCTGAAATTATTTCTATGTTCTGTTTATAATAGATTAATTCTTTGGATATTTTCAGACCTATATTAAGAATACATTTGTTAATCTTAACGTCCATTTTGGAAAGACTGTATTTACACACAAATACATGAAGACTCGATGCTGAAGGAGCAAGAAGGGAAGTAAAGAAGGTGCCTGATCCCATGCCCTTATCTACAGGGGTAGTGCCATTCAGTCAACTCATCTGAGCGTGGGTCCCGTGGCTGAACAGAAGTTAGGGGTTCAGGCCCTGAAGGCTTTCTGCATACAGGATTCTGACAAACTATTATTTAAACTATTTTTACAAATACATTCTACAGTAAGTGTGTCTTCGGGCTCTGGCATCCAGCCCTGAGAGAAACATGGTCTTTCCCCTGCATTTTGTAAAACCTACCAGATGGGGCACACGTTTGGAAGTGGCTGCTTGTACAGCCTGCAGTGAAAGGCACCTGTCTGCTCAGCACAGGATAGGCCCCTCCAGTGGCCCCGGACCCCTTGGGCACATCACCCAAAGCTGCTTTCCCACTGACTGTAAGACTCAGACAAGTGAGTCTTGGTGAAACAGGAACAGCTTAAAATACAAAACCCAACGTATAATAAAAGCAATTCCAATTTGTCACCCAACTTGTTTGTGTTTTTATATCTACTGACAGATGTTACTGTCCAAACAAGAGAGACTTCAAGATAACAACATGACATCTGTGATAACGGAACTGCACGCTTCTGAGAGTACAGGAGCTTCATACATTGGCTACATTCTTCATTAAAGTTGTTAGCTCTTAGCACTGTAAATACAATCTTGGTTTGCAACATATTTTAGAAGACAAACTAAACATGTTGGCAATACTCTGACAGGAAAATGGAATTCTTTCCAAACTCAAAGAATATGATCTTTGCTAAGTTAATAATGACAATGCTTTTGTAGGTAAAAAGTGCAAATATGTGTATTACCTCCAAGCATTTGACACTGTTACCTACAGGGAATTTCAAAGCATCCTTCATTTTGCTGTGATTTACCAGTTGAATAGGATGTTTTGACCAAGAGTCATAAAGTATATTTGACTGCTGCCTCCTGACTGTACAGATGCAAAGAACACCTTGAAAGGGGAAAAAAAAAAGATAAAAGTTATGCTGTCAGTTTACATTTATGAGAATATTTTTACCCGTGCAGGAAATCTGAATGCCACAGTCCCAAATATGTCACAATTCAATTTGAATCCCATGAGAAACTTTTCAAAGTGAAACTTGTTTGGGAGATATGTATTTTGGTATATTCTCCTATTTGGAAGGACAAAAGAGAACATTTAAAAATAATTAAACAG
The DNA here is from genome assembly GCA_013401255.1 of Urocolius indicus. Classification (NCBI taxonomy): domain Eukaryota; kingdom Metazoa; phylum Chordata; class Aves; order Coliiformes; family Coliidae; genus Urocolius; species Urocolius indicus. The sequence goes on along the minus strand of WBNH01000290.1, from coordinate 109,819 downwards.
TTTTGGGGCCCCAGTTTTCTCAATCTGTCAGTGGGACGAAGCGGATTTCACAGAACATTTATCAACAACTGCCATGTACAAGACATCATGCTTGATTATCCAGACTCCTGTGCCTGCAGGATCTCAACTGTTGAGAGCAATTGCTTTGTTTTTGCCATGGTGGCTGCTCTGAATTGCCTGTAAATTCAGTAGCAGAATCTCAGTAGCTCAGGAGAGTCGGTAGCGGAGTAGGGCATTACCAGGGCTGGCTCACTAGTCCTCCCCACTCCACCAGTTGTGCCAGCTGTGTTGTAACTCCTATTCCACCCAGCCTTAACTGCTATGAGAGCTGATAAATACAGACATTGCTAGCTGACCAAACCAGGGTGGTGTGAAAGTGTGGGCTGTGCCTCAGTGAGTGCTGTGTGGGGTCAGTGACTGCATCTGCTTTGATGGGGTAGCTATACTAAGCCAGAAAATAACCCATGTGAAAACGGTCTTGGTATCGGAATCAACTATTACTTATTTTTGCTACATCACCACACTGTAGGCATCTCTGTACCTTGTCGTTTCTTTCACACAGAAATTTTAGCTTCTGTGCTTTCTTGTGCATGAATACTCCTTCCAGGTTTCCCGTTTCCACAGAGCGGAGTTCAATCGCCTTCTCTCCCCAGCCCATGACCTGATTAGACTGAAGGTAAGCTAAAGAGAAAAAAAAAAAAAAAGGAGTGAAAAGGGAGAAAGAAAAGAAGATTTGATACCATTTAACAGCTGAAGAACTGATTCTTGCCTTATTTATGTCGATATGGATCTGAAACATTTCTCTTTGATAACTATATATTCGGAATCATTTATATTTTAAGTTTACACTAAAAGCCTTGGGAACAGTAACTAGATTTCAGTTTCTCCTCTCAGACTTATTTAGAACTCTAGACATAAATCTTAAGTGTGCTACTATTATATATTTGAGAATCACAAATGTTGGAGGAAACCTCCGAAGGGCATCTTATTTAACTCTCGCCCCTAAAGCAGGTCCGAATTAGACACAGTTACTCTGTTTTGATGGATATTTCCCAGCCTCTCAGAGCCTCTGCTGCAATGTGTCACTACTTTCAAGACTAAAAATTTCTTCATAATACATAACTAGAATTTTTCTTGGTGCAACTTGTGCCCATTTTGCCTAACATCCTTTCACTGTCCACATCCAAAGAAAAGTCTTGAACTTCCTCTCTATACCCTCCCATAGGAAGTTGGGTTTGTATTTAGTACGGAGTTCAGCTTGGTCTGAAACCTAAATACTTGGTATCTTTCACTGTTGTCTTACTGGTTATGTGAAGTATCTTCAAAACTGAAAGCAAATATCCTAGCACCGTGGAAGCTTATGAATAGATCTGGCAATCAGATGAGAAATCAAATAGTAACAGAGGAGTGAAACACCAAAGATTTCAAATTAAGCACAGTTTCAATGAAAGCCCTCTGATCAGTGCAGGTATGGACTTCCAAGGTAAAAACATATTAGTTATTATCTATTGATAGTCAATATGCAGACATTGTTCTTCTGTTATTTCATTAGTCTGAGAAGTCTGGTACTCTGAAATGACAAAGAGGGACTATGTGCAGTCTTTTAGCTTCAGTGCACAGTGCTTGCCTGCCTTACATTGTTAGTGTGAGCGATGTCTGCTCCTTAACATCTTGAATGTTGATTTAAATTTTTGTCTATAAATGAAACTTTCAATACACACGCTGATGTAGGAAGCAACAGCCTGCAATCCTACTTTAGAAAGACAGCAGAAAAGAAAGGCAACGTGCCTGAGTGCCTACGTCCTTCTTCTAGCAGTTGTCGATTTAATATTAACTTGGAGTCCTTGCTTCGTAATTCTTGTCAAAAGTGTATGAAGATTATACCTCCTTGGAAATATGTGTGGTTTGGCTACACCGGTGTAATTTTAGTTCCCTCAAAGCCTAAGAATTTCCTCTAAATCATTTACTTTCAGTTATTCTTGTGCTCACTGAAGACTTCCCTGCCACTAGAGCTGACAGCAAGAAAATTCCCCGTGTCCCAGTCATGTGGAAAGAGGAAGAAAACATCCTGTTTGAAAAGCAAAACAGCAGTGAGCAACTGAGGATAAGGGGGAGAAGAGAAAGGGCAGAGGGTATTTCCTAAAAACCAAACACCTGAAATCAAGACATTTTAAAATCTTCTCTTCATGCTTCAGTTCCTGAGCTGTGCAACAGCGCACAGCTGCTGCAGGCTGGGAGGAAGACTGTCATTAACATTTCTGAATCACTGCAGCAGTGGCACGATGAGCACCAGAGCAGCACCCACACATCAAAACAGGCAGGCCCCGATCACGTATGAAGGGAAAAAAACAATGATATAATACTGGCACATTTGCTATTTTTGATGACAACTGACATCACAGCAAGTTTTTCAGACTTCACACACTCTGGTTCTCAGGGATGGGACAGTGACACAGGTGAGTACACAGAAACAGAATGAAAGCATTCTGTTGGTACACTGCTCAATAGAGGTCAGACAGGTCCAGCAACAAAAACCCAATCCATTTGTAAGTCTCCTTATCTCTTCCACTATATGAAATCTTCACTCAAGTGGTCCGTGTGCTGTGTCTGTATCAGCCGTATCCACACCCCTGGCTGATTTCAATGTGATAGCATTCTTGCAGCGCTGAGTAACAGCTTAATTTAGATTCTGTTGCCATCTCTATGTCATCTGGGATAGAAAGCCCTGAGTCACTACTGCAACGTTCAGAGAAGATTTGATCTCCAAGCAGTATTGCAATAGGAACGTAACAAAACAGAGACACCAAGTTCAGCCACTGATGCTCTGCGGCCTGGCCAGTATAACTGAGAACTGATCAACTGACAATGGCAGATTTTGGCTGAAGCAGCATCAAACCTCATTCTTGCAGTAGGATCAAAAAGTTCTTTCTCAAATTGCATCTGCGGAATAAGATGCCAACAAAAAGCCCCCATAATACCATTTGTGGGGTTGTCCACTTATAAGGATTTATTTCTACATGGGAATTAATTTGGAGGATAGGCTGTGAATTCAGAGGTCAGTACTGAGTCTCAATAACCTTCCCATGTGGGAGCTCTTAACAAGTGTTTTATGCAAAATGAATTAAGAGCAGATTAGATATTCAGAATAAAGTTTTTCCTAGAATAAGACAAAACCCTCTTATACCATGAGTGACTTAGGAATAGTTACTTTGAGCCCACTTTCCACCTCAACAAGCTTGAGATAAAAATATCCTATGCTTCCAGTTGACAAAATATAAGTGTGTTTATATTACAATGCAAAACTCTACTGGTTTTTAGCAACTTAGGCAGCCACTCTGGTCCTTTGGGCAGCAGATCAGCAGAAAAGGCACATACTGACTCAGACTGGAGTGCTGATACCGCTTAATGTTCTGGAACAGAGTCATTCAGTGTTACCTGAAGATCCTCTGCTTCACCCAGATTACCCCATATCTTCAATAAAAGACCTATGGTTTTTGTTACACCATTTACATCAGCATTTGAGCAAAGTGAGCTCAAAATCAGTTTCTTAATATCCTGAAAGCATTAGCAATGCTCTAAGCTTGGGGTGACAGCTGGTATTTCCTGTTTACACTGTGTTTCAATAATAAATTTAGTAGAACCCCCATTCAGGAAAGTTTCTGCTTCAAAGCAAAATGGTTGAGGGAGGCAGGAAAGGTGAAAGAAATTACTGAGCCATATTGGATCCACTAACTTCTATGAAGTGTCACAGACAAGAGCTAAGGATCTCAGTTTCACACCAGTAGCATACTCTCAGTCTCAATGAGACAAGGGCACTTGGTATCACAGAACCCAGGTGCTGCTACCGTCTCATTTCCTTTCTTAACCTTTCTTTTCTTTTTGAAACTCTTCCCCTTGAAAAATGCCCTTTCTGATCTCATGAACTGAACTTGGCTCAGTGCCCTAAGCAGTTGTTCCCAATTGACTTCTGCACGACAGCAGAATCAGGCCAGCTTTTAGCAAAATATTATAAAATTGTGCTTTTCTGATTAGTGTTACAGAAATAGGGCAGGAAAAGACCTTAACGCATCTTCTCCTCCCTTCCATCTGTATCTCTGTGCCACATCTGTATCACTTCTGACACTTGTTTGTCTAACCTGACCTTAAAGACCTCTAGTGACGAAGACTCCAAAAACACCTCCCCAGGCAAATTCCAGATAAACCAAGAAGTTCAAAATGAACAAAACTGAACATAATTTAAAAGAATCTGACCCACTTCTGCATGCCATGACATCAAACTCCATGTCATGAGTAAAAGCATGTACACTGCTACACAGGATTCCTTTTTGGAGACAGCTGCATACAAGTAAAATTCAAGGCAAAAAAGCTACTGAATTTTGCTTTTGTATACATGTTTGAGAATGTTGATTCAGGCAAGTAAGCAACTGGGCATGAACATTAAAAGGAGAATATCCAGTGATGACTTTGCTGACAGTAAAGGACACCAGCTAATGGACACCTTGCAAAACTGAGGGCACTTCTACAGAACCCTTCTTTGGCCCTTCAGTCAGCCCCAGTATGCTCTCTCTTTGGTTGCTCACTCTTTGGGGAAAATATCTTTATTTTTAGATGAGCAGGAGGCAAACAAGTTGAGGACTGGGAATGGAAATAACCCATAGAGACCTCATCAATGTCCTGTGATGTAGCTAAGCTTGTTCCCACTGCAACTCAGCCTTGAGCTCTCCAATGATGCTGCTCATTACTGATGAGGGACTGATCAGGTACTTGCATGGTGTGTTGCCCATACTTTAAAACTTACTGCCTCCAAAGTTAAGCAGTTTAGTGTAGGAAAACTGAGGAAAGAGTCAGTAACTTGTGCAATTCTGTTAACTAGTTTTACAGCTATTTTTTGTTACCTGGAGAGAAGTAGTATTTTTCTTCCTCCAGTCACAGCTGTCAAGAACTGTTACTAAATGAGTCAAAATAAAACTAAGGCTGAATGAAGTCACAAATGGACAAATAATGAAACCGGCCGTGGGAGGCTGGTGTTTATCACTGTGTGTTTTGATTAGATTGCACTGAACTCGTACGTACAGCTCCCTCACCACCCCAAGCAAGCTAGGAATACGTTTGGGCCATTTTTTTCCCCCCGACATGTATGGTTCTCAGCATCTCTGTTCCAAAGCTTCTAAGCTGTTGCTCACTCCTTTGTAATTATTCCAGTACAACTGATGATCCAACCCATAACTGTATCTGGGGTGACAGTTTGCTCGTTTGAATGCTTTTGTTTCCTGGCACAGGAGATCTGACCAACAACAAACAGTCAGATACGAGTAGGCATTTTCTGTTCATGAGCTTAACTGCTTCAAAACTGGTGAGAAGGTTGACAGAGCACTGAAGCAGTAACTCAACCACTTTTTAGTAATGCTGTCTCTTTCTCTACACAGCATCCTTTGTTTTTGGTAATGAGGACTTTTGTTTCTCATTCTAAGAATATCTAGTTTAGTGTCAACTCTCTAAGACTACATCCTGTAAATAAGTCATTACTCACACAAAAGGGCAAAAGCGCTTCCCAAACTTATTAACTTGATGTTTCTTAAACCCTTTTAAAATCCTGTTTTATAGAAAGAAAATATTACCACTAGATTTGGTTTTAACCCTAACATGTGTGAAATGTTTTTCAAACTAAACACAGGTATTTCTACAGTTTTAATTTCCCATGGGATATGAGTATCCTCTCTTCAATTTGTTATTAACAATTTGGTCACAGAGGTCTCAACTTAAGACTGAGAGAGTAAGCTCTACTTAGATTCTCTACCCTAAAGCCATAAGTTATAAATCAAACTATTTTTTGTAGTTAAGACCTTCTCATCAACTACAAAACTTTTCTTTCAAAATAATTGTTTAAAGAAATCACAAATTAAAAAGTATAACTAGACAGCACCCTGAGGTGAACACGAGACCTTTCTATCTCTGAAACACAAGAAAATGAGAAGGAGCTAATGGGAAACAATTATTAAAACAATAGTTAACAGAGCTGTTTGTTTAAATTTTGTATGTTGAGTTATGGATCGGGTTAATGTGTTTTTAGTGGAAGTGTAATTCAGAATTCCAGTTAATCTTGTACCACATCAAAGACTGACAATTTCTGTTCAAAAGAAAGCAATTTCTGAGACACCAGAAAGTGCTGCAGCAGCACACTATCTAGTGAAACACACTATCTAGTAACAGTGACTCCTTAGGATGTAGCATATAGTAGGAATAATACAACTAGAAAAGCCTATCATAGTTACAAATAACATCCATGGTTTAAAAAGTATTAAACATAAGATCAGGGTTAATCTCTGTCAGGACACTTATAGAGATGCAGCTGATTTTGCTTCCCAAAGCAGGAAAAATGGTTTCAAATCAAAGCAAATACCTGAGGGAAAACAAAGGAATGTTGAAATATTTCCAACAACCATCTATCATATATGCACACCAGAGGATGGGTAAGACATTACAGTTTGAAGAAAATGTTTAAGTAAACTTGCTACTTTTATTAAGGCCTAAGGAAGCACATCCCATAACGACACACTGCTTGAAAGCTTCTATCTCCTTCAGACAGTATTCATCAGTGCAGCTGCCAGTTACGGTCAATATTTCCCATTAGAACTCTTCTTACCCTGGCTGTGTAATTGATTATTGATTATTATGGTGTTTCTAACAATAATTCAGAGGGGATGTAAAATTTCAACACAGCAAAGACCATTGGATGTTGCTATGAAAAATGGAGAATTGACTTGATGGGTTTTAATTATGCCCTGTAGCTCTGAACGTAGGGTGAACCTTGGAGACACGGCTATTCAGGGAAGGGAACACTAAACAGGTAGCTTATAACCTTATATCTGTTTTTTGAAAGTGAAGCTGTTCTGTTGCTGAATTTTATTGAAATAGTGCAAAAAATAGGCTGTAGGTATCTGTGTTCAGAGGTGGGCTGCTTGCCCTTTGGTACTGCTGAAAACCCTCTAAACATGTCAAACCTGCTATTTACTCAAGGGTCTTATTCTACTGATTTTAATGGACTTTTCCAAAAACTACTCAGCTAGAAGTGAAAGGAGAAAGGTGAAAAAAAAACCCCTCAATTTCCAGTTTCTGTGAAGCTAATAATACGCTCTTGTACAATCCCAGCATCTTGGGCTTTTTCTGTTTGTTGGTATGTTTGTTTTAAGACACAGAAGAACAGGAGTGAGCCAGAAGATAAATGAAAAGCAACAAATAATGAAAACAAAAATCTGCTTGTGTTGTTCTTAGTTTTCCTCATACTGTTTGCTTGAAGCCCTCTAGGGAAGGTGAAACAAACAGCTGTCCTGGCTACAACACAACAGCATCTCCTCCTACAGAGCCAACTGCAAACGTGGAAAGACTGAGAATCTATTAGAAATACCCTGGGCTGGCAGCGCTGTGAATTTCAAGGGATAAAATTAAGGGACCATTTGACAGCAGTTACAGAGCTCTTCAGTAACTGACCTCTCTGTAGTTGGGAAGTTTTACACAAAACACTATGGTGCTATGAACAATCCAAGTAGGAAAAAAGACCCCTTTCCCCCCTCTGATTCCTGTACTTCTCTCTGAAAACTGGTGCCAAGCTGCATCCTCAGTGAGGTTTGGCTGCAGTAAACTGTGACAAGAATCCAGACTGTGATCCAAACATGAAGACCCTGTTGCAATCATTGGCTGTTTTAATGCAAACACACAGAAAGCTGTTGACTCTTCACACATCTGGTTTGCCCAGGAGCTGCTTTGTGTGCCACACGACCACTTTCATACAGATTCAAAGCTCACACAGGAGTCAGGCTTCACGCAGCAAAATCCCGTCTTTCACTAAGTGCTGTTTTTCATACGTACCTACAGATGCTGGCATTTCTCCCCACTGTAAAACAGTCTCTTTTGTGAAATGCCCATATATATCAATGTAGATGCCTTCATCTTCGTAGGTGAGTAGAAGCTCCATTCCGCTGGTGTTCGGGAGGATGATAATGGCATGTGGGCGAATAGTCCCCTGGATCTAGAATCACATTTTGCTAAGATTTATATCAGAAAATGGACTGCAATTTTAGTGACTACATCAATCTAACTAGCTTGGCAGAGCAATAAAAAGAACTAGCTCATGGCTCATGGAAAGTGAAAGAAATGCCTGTTTTCAGGAAGGCTGTATAGTTTGCTAGCTAGCCTCTGAAACAGGCTTTCTCCCCTTCTCCCCCCGTGGAATATGACAGTAGGTTTGCAAACAAATCAACATTCAGTATTTCACTTTATCAGTATTAATTGGTTTCAAGAAGCCATGGAGCCACTGAGACACAATAATATTTACTTACTCACAAAACACTTGCATTTTCTAAATAGAAGGAAGGTAAAATAAATTGTAATTCACAGTTATTTCAGAAGATGGAGGAAAGACAAAAACTTCCACATTCCAGGAAATCAGTGCTTTCACTTTCCATGATACTTCCCTGTCCCCACTCACAAGCTAAAACCCGTAAATGTAACCGTTTATGCAAGTTGAAAAGTTACCTGGACCTTTCAAATACAAGCCACTCTCTGTCCTTCCCTTCCCGCATCCTGCACTAAAACCAGTTCCCCATTTCAATGCTGTTGGCACACATTTTCTGCAAGCCCCAGGAACGGTGCATTTCACTCACACAAATTATTTTAACAGCTGTTCAATGCACTAGAAGCTCTCCCAGAAGCCAACATGTCCCAAGTGAAAAGACAGTCTAAGTATACGACCACGAGGGTGTGTTTTTATGAAAGCAGTTTTTAAAGAGAAAAAGAGGGCAGCTTTAAGAAACAACAACAGAGCATTTTCCTTGTTTAAAGCACTACTCCAATCAGGATGTTAAATAGCAAATGAAACCACTGCAATGAATATTGCACACGACTGGAGTTTCTGCACCATTTTCACAAGCCAGCAACACACAGATCTTTCTTTTTTTTCCTTCAAGCACATCACATTTATGCACACCGTTAAGGGCACAAGGAACAGTAAAAGAAGCACTGAAGCTGTACTTGCCCAACTGAATACACTCAGGCCAACCACTTGACTCCGTGCCTCCGCAACAACTATCCGTAACACTAGAACGGGGATCCAGAGCCGCAGAGCAATTTTAATGCGTTGCCTCGGTACTCGCATGAGGGATCGAAGCAGGTAAGAGATGAAGAAAGAGGTGGGGAACCAGGAAAAGAGGCTACCAGAAAGCAAGAGTATCTACAGTCAGCCTGTTAAAGTCTGGTCTGTTGCCACCACAAAGCTCCTCGAGAGGATTATCCAGTTCTAGCAGATGCTCTTTAAAATAATAAAATATCAAAAAAAAAAAAAAAAAAAAATCGAACCACTGTAGCAGCAGATTTATTTCAGGTCTGAGACTCTAAAGGGAAAACATATTTTTAGTACATGCTAACTTCTGGCTGAAGAGCACACACAAATGGAGTCATTCTTAAAGGTGCCCCACATCTTCAGGATGGTCACCTGGGAAATCTCTCTCATCAGGTACATAATTATATTTGCAGCCTGTTGGAAAACTAAAGCCTTTAAGAAGGTTCCCTTTTTTCCTTTGCCTTTCTTATCTTGGGCAATTATGCTAATGATCTTTTTGACAAGTCATTAGTCACCCTTGCTTAGCAACCAGCTTCCAGGGATGGTATGTTGGCACCATGCTTCGATTTAAAAACTGATATGAATTTTTCCATAGTTGCAGAGTTAAACAAGCTACTAATTGTCAGATTAAATAAATATTTGGTTTTTTAGAGGGTTAAGTCTCTTAAAAATCCCAACACAGAAATAAACAGTATGAGTTTTTAGCAGGTGATTCAACAACTTGTTCTGAACAGCTAGAAAAGTTACTTTTTAAGAAAGAGAAGCTCATAAACTAAACAGCCATCCTCAGATATTGTGTGCATCAGAAACACAGGTCTGACAGAGCTTGGAAGCTGTCACCTGTTAGAGCAGCAATGTTACCAAGTGGTTTGCAGGGGAGCTGTAGTTTTTCATGTGGTTTGAAAATGTGGGGCTGAGAGTGAAGAAAAAGTAGTTAAAAACTAAAAGGGTTCTTAGGTGCAGGTTGCAACATGCAGATCTGGGCCAAGATGCTTTCAGACCTCCTGAGTGTAACTTTGGGATACGAGGAGGCCATGGCATCTGGGGGAGCTGATTCTGCCCCTGTAGAGCTCTGTTGACTTCAGGGAGGTTTTCAAGCACGCACAGATGTTTCCTTGCCAAGAGCCTCCAATCAGACAACAGCCATGGGAAGCTGCTAGTTTTCTGAACCTAAGCTCCCAAGCTTCAAAACCAACTATCTAGAACAGCTAAAAAGTAAGCAAACAAAAGAGATTAAAACCACAGCACAGACTTCCTATTGGACAGCCCCATGCCAGTCATTCACTTCTGCAGGGGAATTACTTTGCTGCTATCTGAGCATAAGCAAGAATGTAATGATCTCCGTCACCTCAATGAACAGATGCACAATGCAATACGTACACACCAACCCAAAATCAACATCTTCATGTCAACTTGTTGACTAATCAGAAAACCCTGAGGAAAATGTAAAAATTCTTTTGAATTTAAGGACTGATTTCATGGGCAACTGAATGGCAGGAAGATCAGCAAATTTATTTAGTCTGGGAGTTGGGTTTCTGCAAAGACGTGACTGAAAGGCAAATCCCATTTTACACACAGAGCCTGGATGTGTAATCATGTGAAACAAAAGCAACTTTGCTCCATGGTGAAGAAACGGATTATTCATGGGTGCATATGTATACCTGGCTCCTCTAGCTACAGGTACTCCTTGGTGCAAGGGTAACATGCTTGCAGGGGGTTGAAATTAAGATACTTCGCAACAGTCTTTGTGATCCAGGCCAAATTTCATCTCAATTCAGTGATAATTTAATCAGCTTGTTAGCAAGATTGAAAAGTATAGTGACAGATTGTAAAAGTCACCTAAATTCATGTAGATATTATTGTGTCTTTGATTGCTTATGAAGTCCCACATTTCTAGCATAAATCAATTAAAAATAGTACGCTTCATACAACCGGCTTTCTGACTTTAAACCGTTAGATTCGATATTCCAAACGTGATAAAAACCTTTCAATAGAACTTCAGTGATATAAAATTACGTCAAAAGTGATTTTCTATTAGCTGGCATACAATAATTATTCTCTTAGCCTGTCTTTTGAAATACAGTCCATCTCTTAACCAGATAATTATCAATATACATATCAAAGAGCAGAGGCACTCATGAAATTTTTTGGAGTATCTTACGTGTGTTGGGAGGTAGAGGTCGTACACAGATCCAGAGTCCACATCAATAGCATGAAAGCCTACTAGTGAGCCATAGATGACTTTTAATCTTTGCCCATTTTCAACGGTCAGGTCAACTGACAGTGGTTTGTGATGAAGTGAGGTAAAGGACTGGAAAAGGAAATACACTATATAACACACTGAATCTGCTGGTTTACAGATCTACATATACGTCCACTTGAGAATTTTGCAAACTCAAAAGTTAGCTGATTTTTTAAAACAGTATGTTACATTTCAGGAGCTAAACATCCATCATCCACCGAGCTGCAAGGAGAGATGGATAATTCACTTCTGTCTTGAAAAAAAATCCAGATTCTAGAAATGGACCAGGCAGAAATTAGGCTGAGTATCATTCATGTTCAATTTCCTCCTCTTTTGAGGGAAATCAGCATCAACTCTGTGAACTCAAACACACATTTTGGCACGGCACTGAAACAAGTTAATCACATCTAACGGAATCATGGCTGTGACACTTTTGTGCCTGCCATCTCCAGTGGATGTCAAATGAGCTACATTTTCTTTAAAAGATATCTCACTTTAACTAGAAATAAATGTTACACAAAGAAACAAAAAGCAAAAAGTAGATGAGAGACAGTGAGACATCAGAACTGAAGTGAAGTTTCACTTACCTTAAAAGCCATGAATTTGTGATAAGGCTTTGGGGCCCAAGCATAAACCTCCACTGAGTTTTTCAAAGCAATTACAAGGAATTTGATTCTCTCATATTTTACTGTAATACATGAAGAACAATTCCTTAGGTAGCAGACAGACACTTAAATCAAAGACCATCTCATCACATGAAATAACTGCAATAGACTACTTGTTGAGGTAAACATTATACAGCAAGAGAGACTAATAGATTCTGGACATCAATGTTTAATATCACCAGTGACAACACCTTGACTGAAAACCTATAGCTCATTTACTCTCAGTAAAGCCAGATGACTGTTAACAACATTTATATATTGCTTTTCATGTTTTTATTAACAAAAAAAAAGTTAAAATATCTTATTAGTCAGACAAAAAGGTCTTGATCCTTCACCTAAGCCAACCTACTTTATATCTGGCACCAAACCATCACTGCTGGTTGTGCATAAGCTACTTTTAGAGGAGTGGTGATGTCTGTTGAACAATTCTGTTACGCCCTGCGGGATGAATTTTCATTTTGCTGTTCGTGTGTGGGATCAAATCCCCATGTGCTCATGTGGGCGAAGGACTCCCGTGTTTCTGAGATGAGTAAGAACTTAAGAGATGAGCAATTTCTGTAATTTGATTAAGGTCGTGTTGAGCCCATCGAAAATAAATGAAGAATCATGCATGGAAAATTACGGCTTCTTTGTATATTGTGTTTTCGCTCTGCCAGAGAGAAGCATTTGCTGTGGAGACAGAATACTAAGGTATCACATCCCAACACATTCACCCTTCACTTCATATTCAGTGTCTGCTTGGCAGGGATTTTTAAAAGATGCAAGTGTTACACTACTGAAGTTTGGTTTGTTTTCTGTGGGAGGAGGGCTTGATCAGCCCCTGCTGCTTACAGAAGGAGCAGTTCACACTGACCAAACATAGCAAGAGGCCTGAAGAGTCGATAAGGATGAACACCTGTCAGGAAAACCTTACATTGGCAGAGAAAGGAAAAGAAAACTCAAACTCCATCAGACTGCAGAAGAGCACTTCCTTTTCCTCTTCTACCTGGACAAATGGTTGTAAAACCAAACATCAAGATACAAGAAGATTCACCAAGAGAAAAACAACAGCAGCTGTTTTGTCAGAGTTGTTTGTTTCTCATATGTAAACACAGAAGCTCCTACCAAATGTTTGCCTAATTTTAGGATAACTCTTCTCTTTTTTTTTTTTTAAAAAACAAATCCCACACCAAAGCCCAAGATGAGCAGCTGAAGTGGAATATGTGGGTGCTTAACTATAATCGCAACGAAAGTAACAACATACCTCTGTTTCATATTCTTTCTCAGATTTAATACTTGCGACTTTGATAGCCATGAGAGAGAAAAGCAAAAAACCACCCCAATTAAGCAAGGTATTTAAAAGAGCCAGCACCTCCCATCTCCTGTACTCCTCTATATCATTGCTCTCTGACTTTGAAAGAAGTGTCACTTTCATATACCATCTTTCACCAAAGCAAAACTTGTGTTACACGTTACACCCTCTTACACAGTTAAATGACAGACACTACCACAATACTGATGTTCATCTTCAAGAATGAAGTGCCTGAAAGGCAAATATAAGCAAGATGCTTTTTCAACTGCTACAGTACCTCTTCCAGTATGTAAGTTGAAACAAAAGTCCATTTAGGTCTTTTATGATCTAGAAATGGGGATGAGATGTAGCACATCCGATGTGATCTACCTGTGGGCATGCTACAGATATCATTTACTGGCACTTACTAGTCCAGTTTCTTAGCAGTTACTCAGAGCCAGGAGGGAGGCTGAACGTTATGGAGATGGAAAACATTGGTCTAATTAAAACCTTAAGTAACTACAGAAGCACTGACTGAGCAATAGACCAGAGCTGGCCCTCTCTTCTGCCAGCCATCACAGGGAATACCCATAACATCACCAGATAAACTGCTGCAAGAAGAGATGCTACCTGGAATGACAGGGAGCAAAGCACCTGTCATACAAAACAAGGAGGTGTGAAAGAACTCAAAGAGATATTCAGCCCAATACAATCCTGAAAGAGAGCTGAAGAAAAATGCTGGTGTCACAAGATGCAAAAGGATGATTGAGCATCTCTCCAAGGAAAAAACTCAAAAGCCCTTACCAACTTTGTAGTGTACGCAGCCTTCCAGGTCCCCCACGGACACCCAGCCTTGCCGCTTCTCCACCTCCGGATCATTGCGCAGGATTTTATTTCTCAACCATGACAAGTAATACACCCTCAATTTATTCTTCTTCCCTAGGATTTGCAAAAGAAAAAAAAGAAGACAGAAATAATGCTTTAAGTCACTGAAGTACCAACTCTCCCACACTTACAAAGAGCTAGAGTTTTGTGACCTTGAGTACAGGGGCTGTTTGTGCTGCACACAAAAAAAAAAGGCCTTTGAGATCGTGACAAGAGGGAACAGGAATGTGAACAAACCTACGGCATTTGGCCCAGGAGAACTTACCTTGTGACTCAAGAATCATGCATGATTTTCACACCTGACTAAAATTCATCTCTCAAGGCAAAGAATAGGTCTCTATAGACCCATCTGTTATCAGAAATAATCATGCTACCTGACATTCACACTTTGATGTGAAGGAGGAAACACAGCTATGGCCTACAATGGCCATGTTGAATGACTCATTTAGTTCTCATTAACTGACAATCTTCATTACATCTTTTCCTTTGGATGCCTTTCCAGGTGAGAATTACTTTGCCATCTTCAATCTCAGCCAGTCTTCCTGTTGCTGTAGATCATAAGTACATATGATCAACAGCAGTCTGGGATCACAAGTTGTTCTGAATAGGACTGTGTCATATAATCAGCTGGACCTGGTAATGTGGGACAAACAGCTCCTGCCATCCCCTGCCACACTGAGTCTGGGCCGGAGACAAGGAGCTGCCGTTCTTTACTGGACCTACATCTCTGACCTTGTCATGTACTAAGCATCCCTTGGGGCCACTCTCGTCCACGGGGAAGAAGGGCCTCAGTATCTTGCAGGGCAGGGTCCAAACTGTCTGTCAGCAGAGGCTGAAGACACTGCTCCATTTAACATTACTGATGCTTTCACAGTATAGATCACACTTGTGTTACAGCTCATGTATCTTCTTGAACACAGAATGAGGTTATTTAATGAGGTTTTAATAGAACTGCACTTAGATGCCTACCCATCACAGAAGCAGAGTGACAAACTATAACTTGCTAAGAACCAGTTCATTTTAAGGATATGAAACACTTTGTACTTCCCATAAGCCATTTTACATGTTAACCAGGTAATGAAATATCCCAGAGCCTCTCTGAAACGAGAATGTACATGTTAAAAAATCACAAGAGTTTTCCTATTAACAAGAATAACCGTCCTGTGATTTTCTGTAAGAGGAAATTCCTCAACCTAGTTTATAACCTAATTCTTCTTTTTAATTGCTTCCAACCCCAGTGCAGGTCAGATACTTTTAGACAAGGAGCCAACCTGATATAGTAATTAGCACATTGAGTCCTTCCAGAACATCCATTTGTTGGAATCGTCTCCTTGTAATCAGCGAGTAAACTCTTCCTTGCCCACTTCTGTCCAACAGCCACAGTCCATTCTCTGTTCCCACCAGTAAATTTACTCCTGTTGATACAAGAAAAAAAAAAACAACTAACCTGCATAAATCACCTGGTGATTCAGAGGCCAACGAGTGTTGTTTTGAGAACTAATTCTTATTTAGTCTCACCAAAAGGCACCTGATAATTTCTCTGTTGCTCTGTGGATGACCTCCCAGAAAAAGAAATAGAAAACAGATTTTCCCCTAACGGTTTTTACCCAGTGGAACATGTATGTGTGCCCATGTAACCTGAAGGATCGGTAGTTCTGCTGAAGTCAATGTTGATTTAAACAAAAAAACTAAAATGCTTTTCAAACTCAAACTTCTTGAGTAACCTTTTGAAGAGATTGTGAGCACTGCAAGAGTCTCAGTCCAGCACCACTCCACTGGCACAGGGGAGATCTGACTGAATGACCTAAGGGTCTCTACCAATTGAAAAAAACAAATGATAAAAAAAAGAAATCATCTCTTTCTCCAAATACAACACTCAAACCACAGGAGCACCAAATCTGTGAGAACAAAGGCTGCTCTTATGAGGAGACAGAGTGTTTGTCTGAAAGCAGTCTGTGTTTTGCAAGAATACTTTCAAACACCAAATTAGTGAATCCATCTGAAATCCAGCTGCTCCCAAGGAAGTGATGGCTCCAGTGGGTTGCTGATATCAGAGGATGTCAGAAATTGTGTTTGGCTGGCTTAACAGCCAAGTTTCCTAATCAGCAGGTTCTAAAGAAATGACATGAAGTATCCTGCTGTAACGAGCAACCTCGTCTATTGGCAATGCTCTGATGAGTACCTGGTGCTCTTCAGCCTCGATGCACATTTAATTACAGACCTTGCCACACAACTCTGTTCTTAATTTTAAATCTTGGGACCCCTACAGACCTACATTACACAAAATCTGTGAAGCCATAAACTGGAAATCTGTATTTCCTTTGGATTTGGTATTTCATCTACCTCATTCATTTTACAACTCAGACTCAAAAAGAGAGCCGTAAAAGGCTGTGTGAGTCTCACAGCATATGTCTGATCATCTGAAGTAGAAAACAATTGAAGAGCTTAGCTAGTGTGAGACTGGGACAGTATTTACAGTTGTTGAAAACTAGTCTTGCTACGCTCATCTTGGGTTTTTACCATGTGAAGCTGACCTGTAAAAAGGGTGATTCAAGTAAACACTGGCAGCAGGAACTCAGGAAGCCAAGTTTTTGGGAAGACTGATTCCTGATCTGCTTCCTATTCTTAGGACTACCTTACATGCATGACAGCAAAAGGCTTCAGGTCTGGATTATTTCCACTGGGTCAGGGCTTAGTGTGATCAGCTCACACGCAACTCAGATGGGAGTTAAGTATCATGAGCCACATAAGCTACTAAAACGTTGGCAACTCTTGGTGCTTCCAACAGGCATGGTTTCAATTTGATGCCTGATCCAAACATTTCCCCATTCTGATGCACAAAATCCCCTGACGCTGTAAGTCACCTGTTTACATCTTCTACCAGGAAGGCAGTGTTGGGGGAGTGATGCAGGTATCTGCACGTTGCTGCACTCCGGGGCTTTCTGATGGGAGAGGTGCAATGCAACTGTGAAATCTGCTTGACATATACTGTCAGCCTCTCCTGCTGCTGCCTTCCCTCTACGTATGTGTCCGAGTACTTCTGTTCTTACCCCACAAAGCAGCACAAAGGACTTCTGAATTAAATTTCTTCTTGTACTTCCGAATTTCTGGGCTGTCACTCTGCGGGCGAATATTCGTTGGGTTGACGTTGACAACAGAGCCCTTCCTTGCATTTTCTCTCCTGAATGGTTCAGCTTTTGCACTGGATGCTAGAATGAAAGAGATATGCAATCACAATGCAAGGGTTTTGTCTACATCTCACATATGACATGTTCAAGGCAGAATGAAAGAAATCCCAGAGAGGTAAGAAAACACATTGGGAGAATTATGTAGCCAGGGAAAAAAACCCCACATCTGGAAAATTGTTCCGACATTCCTGAGTAAGCACTGTGGTAACCCAGCAGCAGAGCAGAGCGAGCCACATCTTGAAGAAAGACAGAAGCAATACAGTGAAAATTCATAACAATGTGGAGTTCCAGTTTCTGGAGATATTACTGACAGTTTCCATTTCCCAGCAAGTAAGCTCTCCCCACTCCCCAAAAATAAAAACCCAGGAGTGACATCTTATGAGAAGTGTAAAGCATACTCACGAGAACTACAGGAAGGACCTACTGGACTGGTGGGAGGGGTGATTGGCAGAAGTCTAGGGTCTATGAATGAAGTAAATGATGTTGTAGATGATGTACTGCTCTTGGAAGGGGTGCTTTCTGTGCACGGGGTCTGCAATGAAAAACAAGAGCTGCTTCAGGATGCTGATGTGAAGGGAGCAGACAAGGAGACAACACACAGCACAATGAGACAACGCAGCGCCCCTGAGTTTTGGAAGAAATGGCAGGTGGCACACTCAGACACAATGAACACTATTAAAGCAGTAGATGCATGGTACAAATTCAGTGACAGAAGAAGAGGCCTGAGCAGTGAGTTGTGTTGGGATGCTTAGCCAGGCACTGCATCAGTCCCCAGAAGAAGAGCATGTTGCTCACTCCCTGCTGTCTTGTCTGCAACAGAGCGTTGCTGAAATCTCTTTGCAGCAAGAAGGATCCTATTTGCCTCAAGCAAGGTAGTTGAGCATGTGGCCCCTAGTAGAGCTGTTATCTGTCTCCAGTGCCACATTTCTCCCCAGAAGACTCCTGTGCTCATAGCAGCGCTGGAGCTCCTTCGAGGCTGCTGAGACACGCTGCCCTGGCACCTGTGCACTCCCACCAGACAGCTGGAGGGAGGAAAGCCAGGGACAAGAGCTGAGGCAGGTGAGTGCTGCCTGCTGACAGGACAGCTGAAGGAGCAGAGGGTACGAGCACTTTTTTAGCCTGTGTGAAAAGGGAGGAAAAAAGTAAGGAAAGAAAATGGAGTACAGAGAGAGATTGAGGCAAACGAGTGGAACAATAGAATCTGTTACAGAGCTCATGATTTCTTATCCATTCCCTGGATAAAACTTTTAGCCAAAAGAAGCAATGTGGTGAAAAATCTCATCACAAAGAGTCAGGATGGATGAAGTCAAAAGAATCTCAAGCCCAGAATCCTAAGGGCTGGAGGAAAACAATGGTACAACTCGTTCAGTCTTGTTATATATCTTACCTTATTTAGATGTTTGTTCTGAGGTTCCTGGCTAGTCAGTGGCACTTTTGGTGGGTTCACAGAGGAGTCTGAAATTTGGCTTTGCTGGAGGAGATCTGGCAGGAGATAGTTCTGGTTGTTTATGTTCCAGAGGCCTTCCTGGGTGCTAGAAATTTGTTTCCCTAAAATCTGATCCTGCACACGAGAACGAACAGTTAAACTCCACATTTAGCATACTTCTATAAAGCACTGTACAAATCCTGTTAATGAGGAGAATAATTAATGATCACATGAGGAGGGGTGCTCTGTCTGAGGCACCAGAAACCTCAACACTTGTGGAACACTCTACAAGTAGAAGCCAATGTTCCTCTTCTACATCAGCCACAGAGACATTTGAGACAAAACCAAATGCCTTCTGCTAACGTTATAGACCTGTGCTCTCCCTGTCATGGTCAGAGGTGGGTACTTCATGGTTCAGGACCTGCATTTAGTTCCAAGTGCCTTACCATTCATTTCACTGCTACTTGCACTTTACGGAATTAGATAACCTTATTCTAGCATGATGATGCTCAGCAGGTTCAACATTTCCAGTGCCATGATGTTTGGTACTGCAAACCTCCTTACAGCATCCCATCACTTCAAGGAAATACTTGTAAACAATGGAAGGTGTGAGGCACCACAGAAGCTCTCTCCTCAACAGCACAAAATACAGAGTAGAGGTCAGTTTCTGGGAATACATGGCTAGAAGCTTTGAGAGGAATAAAGACGGAATGTGTAAAGCAAGTGGTATCCCAGATGGGGAAAGCTGTGCAAAGGGATCCACCCATGGTTGTGGTGGGTCAGGATCTCACTGGCAGTGGAATGTAGAGAGTGACAGAAGCCAAGTGCTACACCAGAAAATTCCTCCTGAATTACACTGAAGCAAAAAGCACCACCAAGCTCGAGCAGCTTCTGGCTGGCTACATTCAAAGCAAGTCTGTATATTGTACCAGCTTTGATAAACAACCCACTGAAATCAGATCAGCTATTTTGAATGCTGGCCAAAATAGGAAGTAAAACAAGAGTAGATAATTCTAAATAAAAGGCATTTGCCTTTAAAAAGCCAAGTAATGAACTAGAAATGAAAGTGATGCTCTAAGCGTTTTACATTTTAATTTAGACATAAAGAAATCAAACCAAACAAAAAATGTCAGTGTAGGGAACTGAGCCAGCCTGGGGCTCTTGTGGTCAATTTTAAGCCAGATTCAGCTGAACTGAACCAAACCCCCATTTGAACCATTTGGGCAGTTTGGTACACCCTTCAAACCAGTTCATGATGATGAGCTGGGAAAAGCTATTGGAAGAAATCACGGAGACTCACAATGGCTGTGATTGGTGAAACAGAAGTGAGAGGAATGGATGGCAGTCTGCACAAGAAGGAGTGAGAGGATTGGAAAGCATCAGATTTGTGAGAAGAGGTGGCATTCATCTGTCTTGTTCCCCCTCCTGCATTTTCCTCCCCAAACCCACCACAAAATATGACATCTACTCTTTTCCATTCTCCCTAATTCTCTGAGCCTCAAAGACCTCATCCTTCTTCTCCTTCCCTCAAGTAGCCTGTTCCCAATGCTCAGATATCAGGGGAAAGAGAAAGCACTGGGCTAGTTTTGCCACAGCAAAAACAGTAGGTTTGTCCCATTTAGAATTCCATTTGTGAAGCAGGGTCTTTTCTCCTCGAGGATGGTGGGATGAAGGCAAAATGGGACTCCTTCTGCAGTCAGGAAGGAAGCTACTCTGGTCTGAAGCTTAGAAAAAACACCAGAGGTAAAACCCCCTCCTTTTTCTTCCTAGCCCTGCCACAGCTCACATAAACAGCTCTGGGGAAAACACCAGTTTCACAGCAATTTATTTTCCCTATCTGTGAAACGAAAGTACACTCAGCAATGTGTGAGAAGTGTTCTGACACTGAGGGCAAGTCTTATTAAAGTGCCATTTTTGTTTGGTTTTGATCACAAAGACCACTATTCTGCTTTGTTTGTCTTCATCCTTTCTGCACTAATATTTATTTAATATCCAAATGACTTGAGTCTCTACTAGAAACTACAGTTGAGAAGAAACCAAAGCACGATGTATGAGAAGACATGTATGAGAGACTGAAGTTCTCTTCTGATAATATTTTTACTAGTATCGGGTAGTTCACTTTAAATTCAAATAAAAAAAGGTCAACACGTTTAAAAATAGTATCAATGCATACCAACAATAATCAACAGTATTGCTTTCTGCAGCCTGCCCGGTGCCTCCAAGAAGTACATTGACATCAGAAACTACTACCAGGTCAATAACAAGGACAAATAAAGTAGTGCAATTTTGTACCTAAATGTAAGCATTTTTACAGGAAGCACAAAACCTGAAACTACACATTTTATTCAAGGTTTATAGCTATAATTTGCAATAGCAGAGCATGACTTGAGAGTGAAAGATTTGCTGAGAAGAAATGGATACGGCATTTATCATGCACAATAACAATCTGACTGCCCTCCACTGTACCCACCCCCTTACAAGTGGTCAAATTACCTTCTGTTCTGTGACAGTGCTTTGGGGTTTCAGTTCAATTCCATCTGGTACTCTCGTCCTTGAGAAATCTGCCACTCTGCTGCTCAGCAGTTGCCTGGTAACAAACTCCAAATAATGAACACAACTACTAGGGAAAAAAAAAAGTGAGCCCAAACAACAAAAAGCAAAATCCACCACATATCTATGTTCAAAAGTGAGCACGATTAACATTCACTTGTTATACTTTAAGGTTCTTGTACAAGAGCAAGCTGATTAATCTGCAGATGTGCCTGAACGGACTCAGGCCTGAGGATAACTCAAACACAGCAGGAAGCTCTCCCCACCTTGACAGAGAGCATCCCTTCATCTCCCTGAACTTCACCCATTGACTTTCAGACAATGCATAGTTCACACAAGTGAGAGTTGGTCCCTCAAGTGTCATTTGAGAAGTGCCTACTTGAAAACTTTTCCTGTCTCCCCTCATACACTACTCTGCAGGGTGCATTTAGGAGACACTGCTCTCTAGAGATAGAGAATTAGCTGCACTTGCAAGAGGGAGAGCCTCTGCTCCTCTACATGCTGGTATCAGGGTCCTCTCTGCCAGTGCCTACTTGGAACAGACTGCACTGGAATTTCATACTGTGAATCAGTCCCTGAAACACGAGCATCTTCACCTTAGGTACCAAGAAAATACTGCCCTGCACATAGAGATAGATGAGCTTGAGAGCTGCTGGACTGGCTGGGGCCAAAAGCCCACCTAGACCAGTATCCTGCTCTTCAACAGTCACCAAAAGGAGATACCTAAAGAGAATAAACAAGGCAAGAATCTGCTGTGGTATGCTCCACCATTCTATGGCTTCCTACACAACCAGCAGAATCTTTTGTGTTTTAAACTTTTTCATGCAAGCGAGGCTGCCTCAAACCTGGCAGCGAGGCTCTGGCCCTGCTTCTGTGTACTTCCACCCCACTTTACTTATTTATCTATTTATTACTGCAACTCATTTTGTGCCTATTACATTTCTGTGTCCTTTCCAGTAATTATAAAACTGACTGAATTCAGGATGCTGGTGTGAAGGGCTCTACTGTGCTAAGTGGCAACTGGTAGGAGAGTTGGTTTTTAAATGTTGCGCAATGAGATAACAAAGAAGGTTTGGTGAGAAAGCTGCTGACTGAAGGTGGTTGTGAAGGAGTAGAAGTTGTTGTGGCTTTTTTTGTTGTTTATTTTTTTAGGTCTGGATTGTGTGTATCTCCCTTCTACACAAGAGGTATATATTTGTATACTAAAGTTAGAAGGAATGTTAAGATATGGAATAAGATCAATAGTGAGTGCAAGGACCTGTTCTTATCAGGAAAGTAGCAGCTGATCTTAAATGATGTCAACCTCACACTTAGAAGGGAGAGAAAATAACTCCTAGCCATGCACCCACCTTGTTCAAATTTTGGTAAAGAACAGCATATAAAGAGCAGAGAGAGAAAACTGAATTATATAAAACAAGCCCCAGGAAACTCAGTCTTTTAGGGGGATTGTGAATGCTGTAGGCATTGGAACAGAAAGCACTCTCAACACAGTAGGAGAAAGAAGCATCAGTGGAATAGATACACTATACAAGCAGATGCTGGATCACATATACTGACATCCACTCCTTAAAACAAAATCCCAGTGTGTGTGAGGAAGAATTCTCAGTCATCTCACTGAAAAGAAAAACAAGATCACAAGTTGTTTTACTGTAGAAGACAGCTGCTCATAGTCCTACTGGGCACCTCCCTGAAAGCTGGAGCATGGACATCAAAAGCTGTTCCACAGTTCAGGCAAGAACAAGAAAACAGATTGTTTACAAAAGCCAACTAAATCTTGGCCCAAGGTGTCTTAGTTGAAGTCCACACAGACAAATGCCTATGGACTGCAAGGGGCTTCAGATCCTGCACTCATATGCTTTAAATAGCAAGAAAAACAAGCCCCTTCACTTTATCCAGAATACACAAAGTTTCAATGCTGGCTGATGCTTTCACTTTGATCCCTCTCCTTTTTGCTATTTACGCATCAGTTATCAGGACATATTGCTCAAAGTATCTGCCTTTTATCACAAGTGATGTTCAGCTGCAATGAAGGGACTTTGTTAATAGACATATATACTTCTGATTTTATAGGAGTTCCACAGGAAGGCAAACCTGACAGGGATCATCCTGCTAATTCCACTTCTCTAGAGCACTGCTGGATCTCACACACAGAGAAGATGCAAGTAACACATGCAGATTTCCAAAGACAGTGATACCACTCCTCCAAATCATTACAGCATGCAAGGATCACAGCAATCTAGCACTTACACAGCAAAGTCATTGCTACAGGACAAATCTGTATTTTTATATGGAGTCTTTCTGAGGTCTAGGATGAATTCTATGACCTAGAGTGAATAAAACTTTTTACTTATCAGAATAAGGTGGTTTGGAAGAGGAGCAGTGAGAAAATAAAGGCATTACAGTGAAATGACAGCTCTTTCAAGTGCACTAAATAAGCTACAAGATTTTTAACATCATCCCTCCTCATCCCTCAGCTTTGAAAATGCGCTTCAGAAATGCAAATCAGGAGCATATGCAGGTGCAAAAACTCTACCTTCTTCAGAGCAGCACAGGGGAAAGGACTGGTACCAGGCCAATGCAATAGCTTGCCAATAGTGCTACAAATCTGTGCATCTCTTCCTGAAGACTGACAAAACGACACGTGCAATTATGTCAGAAGACAAAAAACCCCATCCCAGAGAGCTCCTGTGGCCTTGTGATGCACTTCAAAGTAAATCCTAGAACTTGAACTCAATTGAAGTCTCTTTGCATGAAAACTACAAGTTTCATTCAGTAACACCGAAAAAGAATTGTTTGCTGTTCCAAAGAGCAAGGCTGGCCAACTGATCCCCACCTCTCTTGCAGTTGGATTGGCAAGCTATTCACACTCCATTATTTCTCAGCAGAATACACATTTCACATGACAGATAAAACACCACAAGATGTCAGTCACAAAATCGACATGTGAAATTGGAAAGCTAGAGAGAAACACTTCAGGTGAGATCAGCTTAGTTACAAGCCATAGCATCAGCTGGCAACTACAGCAATTGTGCACTGCAACAACATTAAACATACTGTGAATTTTGCAAAACCAAATCCTGATTACACTATCCCCCTCTTGATAAACAGCCCTGGTGAAGGATTCAGCTTTCCAGTGGTAATAACTTGTCCAAGAGTTAACAGACTAATCTGAATACTAGGGTCACGTTTGCTTTGCTTTTCTCACTGTAACCTGTACTTAGCATGAAGGTGTATAATTTTCTCTCCCTCTCCTTCTTTTCTTTCAAAAAAACTACATTTAAACATAGATCAATGTGAACTAATCTCCGTAAAAGCACTTCCTATTGATATTCAGTTAAAATGAGACATTTCCTCATTGTCCCAGGGCAGCAAGTCATCAAAGCTTATTACACTGCATACATCCGATGGAGCAAACATTTACCCTTGGGAGTTCATTACAGGGTGATTAAACTGCTTAATTACAACTGACACAAATGACTGATAGTAACTTCAAAGGGGAGGAGGAATTTATGCATGCCAACTTTTTTTTTTCCCCAGATATTTTGAAGTGTGTGACAAAAAGGAAGAAAATAATAATTAAGCCAACCTTGTGTGGTTCGCATCATCTTCATCGCTGCTGCTGCTGCTGCCTTCATCACTTGATGAGGAATAGTCTGCTGCTTTTAAGAGTGAGTTGGCACTGTCTTTCCCCTTGGCAAACGAGCCTGGACTCTGAATAAAGAAAACTCAATTGATTTCTTTTCTCTTTCCTGGAAGAGCCCATTGCTAAACTGCACGTGCAGTATTTTACTGTCCCAGCAAACGTACTTATTGACACTTCCACACCATAAAAGCTTTAATAGGAAGTTGATCCTTTATTGGTTCATCACAAGTGGGAAACACCTTCCCACAGGAAAGGGACCTAAGCCAAAGATTCCATTTCCCTAGAAACTGAAAGGTGACTAACTGTAGTCAGCGTGTTATTTTGAATCTCAAACATTTATGATTCAATCTTTGCACTCTGCAGGAGCTCAGAAGTACTTCTTTCCCACGCCCCTCCCCAAGAAAAGAAGCAGTCTGCACCATGACTAAAGGATTACATTGGCTTGAGTTTTGGTAGTCCAGGGCTGGACTACCTTGAAGCTTTGCAGGTCAATGCCTGAGCACAGGCTCTTGCTTGCACAGACTGGATGTGAAGAACCTTTGGGCTGGAAAGATACTAACACAGCCAAGGCTCACATTCACAGGGCAGACAGACATCCCAGTCCTATGGGAACTCACACATGGGCATCCCACACTAATGACAACAGCCTAAACACAGAGTCTTCTTCAAACCTCTGGTCTCTGACAAGGCAGGAGGGCTTAGGGACTTTGGTAAGGTGCAAGTGGAGTCCTGGAAAATTTTAAAATGCCAAACATCCTGTGAACTTCTAAAATGCCAGGCAGCACATATATGAGCTCTTGCACAAAGCACTGTGAGCTACAGTTGTCTGATAAGCATCTCCCTCATACCCCTCTGCCAAACGTCACTGAAGAAATGCCTTGGTAGATAAGACAGAGAAGCAGCAATCATCATTTCCATTAGTGGCACACCAGCAAATGGAGGGCTGGGACAGTCGTGAGCATGTCACAGCCTGGTAGCATGTATCTAGGCAGTTACACACTGGACATTTGCACAAGCCACTGGCACGGTCTAGACTTCTGGGTTGCATGACAGCTGGTCAATGACTTCTGCATGAGGCCACACACTGAGTGCTGTGTTCAGTTCAGCCCCTCACTGCAGGAGGGACACTGAGGGGCTGGAGGGTATACAGAGATGGACACTGGAGCTGGTGAAGGGTCTGGAGCACAAGTCTGATGGGGAGTGGCTGAGGGAACTGAGGGTGTTTAGCCTGGAGGAGATTGAGGGGAGACACGATCACTCCCCACAACTGACAGGAGGTTGTAGTGAGGCAGGGGTTGATTTCTTCTCCCAATTAATGAATGACAGGACAAGAGGAAATGGCCTCAAGTTGTGCCAGGGAAGGTTTAGATTGGAGATTAGGAAGAACTTTTTCCCTGAGAGGGTTATTAGATGCTGTCCCAGGCTGCCCAGGGAGGTGATGGAGTCCCCATCCCTGGAGATGTTTAAAAGTCACGTAGATGTGATGCTTAAGGACAAGGGTTAGTAGTGGGCTTGGCAGTGTGAAGTGAGTGGTTGGACTTGATGATCTTAAAGGTCTTCTGCAACTGGAACAATTCTATGATTCCTGAAATATAAAAGACATACTCTTCCTTTCTAAGGATCAGACAGGTTCAGGAAAACCGAACTCTTTGCTGATGACCTGAGCATGACCTGGACTGGACACAAGTCAGATCTGGACTGAAAGCTGATGAGACACATTAATTCAGCAGTGAGCTTGAGCCAGCCCCATGCTGCCTCTCAGGTGGACTCATTAGCAAACTGAAGCACCAACAGAGGAGCCGTTGGCATAGAGACACTCTCAATGAAAATTACGAACAAACACAAAATATCAGTGGGTTTAAAAGAACTTACTGGAATCTGTCCTGGATGAGAAACTTTTTCAGACTTATGCACTTGCAAGTGGTTCTGGGACAAAGTGCTCTCTGCCTTGGCTGGTCCTGGATTCCCTGGGGGAAAAAAAAAAAAAAAATCAAACCAAAACATTTTTTTTTAAATGCTTGTGCAGAAGAGTGACAGAGGAGACTGATAAGAGAAGCACATTTAGTTACAACCAAACCCAGACACCAGCTACTGCTGAGAAACTTCTTTTTTTCTCTTTTTTACAAAGGGAAATATTTTTTCTTGTTTCCCAGTACTGGATGCCACAATATTATGTGTGTAAACTGATACTGGTGCAGTCTAGTCCTGCAAGAGTAAGACAAACAGATCAAAACCTTGGCAACATACTCCCAACTGCACACCAGCAACGACTCCATGGACTGGAAGGCAGCTTGCAAGGGAAATGTAATTTAATGACACTTAAGAACCCAAGAAGACAGTTTAAACCACAAGGGAAGTCTTCTATTCTTTCCATTGCTGGTGAGATTTTCATTTCCTCATGCCAAAATAGCACAGGAGTTACACATCACACAGACACTGCTAAGTTGAGCTGGGCTGTTGCACATTGTTCATGCTGTTGTTCAAACAAAGTGACATGAGAGCAAAAAGAGACAAAGTCCAAGCAGCTTAAAGTGTGTTTTGGATTTCTATTGAAGCAGAGCTTCCAATTCTGTATAGTTAGTGAAAGCAAAACTGTCTTGACTGTGTAAGTGTAATAAATAAGCAATTTGTTCTTCATTTATCAAGGGCTTGTAAATTAACAATGCGAGCTTCAGCTTAAAAATAAATGACCTCAGCAGCTCACTGGTGTGGTTTCTGAACATTTTTAGCATCCACCCTTCTGCAAATTGGGCATTATTCCTCATGTCTCCCATCTTTAGTCATCAACCTGGATACAAACTGTTGCAACACACCACTGCTTTGCAGGAAGCTACATAAGAAATTGCCCTATGGTTGACCCACACAAAACACCCTTAGGAAGAACAATAGAGGAACAAAGCCATCTGCCTCTGCTCCATGTTCCCACCTGCCAGAATCTCAGATCCTGTCTCAGAAACTAGAATACACAGTGCAGAAAACCTGCAACACCCTAAGTAAGCCCAGTATGTTCCCACATCACTACCAGTGACACCAAGAAAATGTAAAGTTGCACTTGGCTTAAATTGGATGAGGCTGGCTCTACCTTTTAACTTCTTTTGCCTTTTTGGTTTTTTTTTTTTTTTTCAGTTCCACTATCTTTTTTGCAAAAGATATTTGCAAAGAATATTGGAGGAATGTTTCATAAGGTGCTGCACCACATTAAGGTGCATCCACGACGTTATTAGAGTGCAGGAATACCAGTGTTCAGCAACTGCCCATCTGCAAAATCTCACTGGTGAGCAATGCAAAAAAGCAGCATATGGTTATGAAGAAAATGCCAGTGAGTGAACATTAGTATTGGCTTACATGTGTGTGTTTAATGGTGGCTCTGCTGAGTTTCAGTGCAACAGAACAGATTTTTTTCAATCCTCAATCGAAGCAATTCAAATTTTGTCTATGGAAATGTGTTCACAGTCCCTTTTTGACTCAAAAGAGGAAGTGTTTATATTTTGGGAACATGGAACGATAAAATTCAGAGGGCTTTCAGAGCCTATCACCAGAAGACATCATTAAAATAGATCCCATTTGCAATGCAGCACTTGATGCCCTGCAGAAACTCTTTTCATGTGACAGGAATTTTGTGCATTTTAACTGATGAACCTTTGACTTGGGAATCACCTGAGGCTGACCGGCTGCTCTGATGAGATCCCATCTCCCACTGCTTGCTGCCAGGAGTGCTGCTGCTGCTGCTGTTTAGCTTCAGAGCATGTCCCCCCGGGGATGACTGATGAGTGTTACTAAACAGAAAGACAAAAAGCAGATGAAACTATCTTGCATACAGGAACACAGATTGGAACATACCTCCTAGGCCACTGGATTGAGTTCCCTGTTGTTGCTCTATAATATAATACTTCTGGATAAACAAACAAACAAACAAATCTATCCACTGCTGCTCCAAGCAGGGCCACCCAGCAGTGAGAAAAGATGACACGTGACAGCTTCCTCTGAGCAGTTATTCTGGGAGATTACTGAGATTCCCAAGTGACTACAAAATATCCTACTGTGTGCACTTCTCCCTTGGCTTCTTCAGATCAGTGCCACTCCTGATTCCAAAATCTCATGGCTTTTACAAATAATGACACCTGCTCCAGTACACTCATAGAAGATACAAAAGTACCTGTTTATCATTGGAGAAACATAATGGACAATAATATAAGCTGCTGAGTTTGTAAAGTAAAAGAATGGTTCATGCCAAACATGCTGAACCAAAAGAAACAACTCATTGCAGGAATTACTACAGAAGAAATAACCCATTGGTATTAAAAATCCTGCTTTCCAGCAGAACAGAGAGCTACCTTGCATGGAACTGAGGAGATCTACAAAAACCTTGTTCCTCTTTAAATCAGTTATGTCAATCATTAAGGGGAAGCTGGCTTTATACACTTCCTTTGGGTTTAAGATAGGGAAGTCTTGCTAGTTATTTCCATAGCCAAACTGACTCAAAACCCAAAATAATTATAACTGCTATTACAGGAGGTATGAATCCATGTCTGTTCTGGTGTTACTGTTGTTTTTAACAAAATGGCTTTACTTTTCTTATTGACAACAAATCAGCATTTGGTATAAGCATTAAGGAGCTTACCTTGAAAGGCATCTTGGATGGCCAGGCTGATCCCTGCTGTAAAATTTAGAGGTTGTCCTTTCTGGAACCTTAAGGATTTAATCAAACATTTTAAGGTTGCTACTGATATTTTAGACTCAGTTAATAAACCTAATTCCTTCCATGTATCTGAAAAAATAAGAGTAACTAACAGAAAGGAATAAAAGTGAAACCTGTAGAGTGGTCTCTCATGATATCAACACTGGAAGCTGCAAGTCAGCAGCAAGTGCTTTCAGTTTGCTCCAAGCCTGTGTAAACTGCAAGAGGTTTGCATCTCTCTTTACAGTCAGCATTATTATTGCTCAATGTTTAAAGCAGACAGGGAAATGCATCTGCGGTCCCTTAATGCAGTTTTCCCTAGGTGGTGGATTACCTTATGTCACTAGCAAAGGGCTGGGAGAAGAAAGACACTCCTCAACTGTAAAGCAATAAAACAAATATATATAGACATGCACATACACATCCTTGCACAAATATTCTCTTACTTGTTCTTAGAGATTCTGTTAAAAAGAGATTTGCACCATCGCCTGAATTACACAAACTAATGAGCTTTTCTGGAACAAAACAGACTGTTCAGAGAAAAGGCAGCTACAGATATTTGGCCTAACAAAAGAAGTGTATCTGCATGTGCAGATCCCACAGATATTATATACAGAAACTCCTAACATGGACCTGCTTATAAATTCATCTCTTCTTTCTAGATTACTGAGATCCAGTTGATGCAACAAGCAATGAGATTTTCATGTAGTTTCTTTAGTCCAGAGGACAGATGCTATGCAGTGCAGGGGAACCACACAGGGTGCCATTAACCCCCAGCAGTACCAAACACCCTGAGCTTCACATACCTTTGGGGGTTGTTCTTCATTTTGACTCACATTCCAGAATACATCATCCTGCACGGGGCTGAGCGGGGTCGTCACCATATCTGACAGTGAACTGCCGTGGCACACTTCCTTACTAGCCCAGAAATTTTCACACTTGAAACAAATGAAATACATGTTGAACTGTACTCCCCTGCCTATGTAACAGGTCCCAGTCTCAACAGATACCAGTGGTTCTGTTTGGGAGATCAGATTTTTATTAAATGTACAAGGACCATTGTGTTTGGATCCAGCCCTACTCTTCTTTTTCACTGGGAAGTTACTAATTTCCAGCATGTTAAGAACCAATATTTCAAGGTAAAGGGTACAATAAAATGAAACAGTAAAAACATCTATCCTGTACTTATGCTTCCTCTTCTTAGATCTATGGGGAAGCTAATAGCACAGTGAACTAGTTCATTACATGATGTAAAAATTACTGTTGAGTAAGTATGTTTCATTAAAACCTGACCAATGCTTCCATTTCAGAATTTACATAGTATAATCACTGGGGGAATCCACCTCCCCTAAGTTGACTTCCAAACTAGTCTCTGCAAGTCCACCATCAACCTGGAATCAATGGAGACAAACTGCCAGCTGACAGTGTTTTCCACTCTCCAGTGGTTATGAAAGTGACCTGACCCTCCTCTGTAACAGGTTTTTCAATTACTTGAAAAGAAAATCAACTTTGAGAGTGCAGGAAGAAAGAAATAAAGAACTATGCTCAGAATACACCTCCTTATGGGTAGTCATGTTCAAGTGCTCCCATAGTGGCCACCTGTGCTTAAAAGATATCTTCAAAAGTATCACATTAGAGCATTAGGATAGCAAACACCTTTTATCATGGAGGGGGTCGGGGGGACACACAGGAAAAAGTTGAATCACTGCCTTACAAAGTCTTAATTCCAAGAGAAGTAAGTAGGATAAAACTCAAGCTAAAATACTCAAAAAATGATTCTCTGATTGTTTCTGTATTTAAAAGAGGGAAAGAAAAAAGAAAGGTCCCCTAAATTCTACACAGTAGCTATCCATTACACTGTCATCTCCCAAAGGGGAAGAAAGGCAGAGAGCTAAAACTGTCAACTGAATGTGCTCATCCTCCCTGAAATGAGAAATGCTTTTGGACACAAGACTGAGACAGAACACATGGAAGCACTGCAAGCTGGGCCCATTTGGAGGGATTGCTATGCTAGAACCCATCTGATGTTACAGAAATAGAATAAAAAATATCAGAGCAATGCCTGAAGCTATACCACTTTGTGCTTTGTCTTGTCAGACCTCCCATGCAAAGTGAGACTGGGACTCTCCAGAGACACCAGCAGCCATCAGAAGCACCGCGGGCTGCTGTCCTTCCCATGCTGGGAAGGGAGCCCATGACCTGGCAACACCAACACACCTCTGCTGGGAGGCATCTCTTTCTAAAGTGCACAGCAAGACCAGCATCCCCACCCATATACAGTCCTAACAAACAGGATGGCAATATCTGTCTGACTCAAAGTTGAAACACTTGTGTCTTGATTAAGTTACTGCAACTCAGATCAGAGGCAGCTGCAGTTTGGTTTCCCCAAAGAATGACTCAGACAAATATTTTATTGATTTATCAGCCCACACTCATAAAACTCTTCACTTTCCCAGTCTCAAAAAGTAAAACGCAGTAACTGAGAATTCCACACAGCTTTTCAATAATATAATATGATTATGAACTCCCTCTAACTCTGCAACACTAATTATTTCACGGGAACAATGTTCAAAACCACTTAAATATTGATGGGTAGTAATTCTGTAACTAGTTTAAGATGCCAAAGATACACTCCAGCATCCCATCACAACCTCCTAAACCAGCATGGCAAAGCCAATTGTCAAGACACAGTCCTGAGAAGTCCATCTAGTTAAATATTCAGGTGCTTTTTCAGCCTTTTTGGGACTTTATGTACTGTTGACTCTATAGGAAAAAAAGCCTTTTCAGCAGTTCTAACATCTAATAATCCACGCCCTTTCATTTTGGCAAAATTACTTTTCTGTCCAGCATGATTGTCACTAATAATAGTTTTTAGTTAACCAGAATTATTTCAATAGGAAAGTGTTCCCCTGAAACGATTCCTCGGGTGTACAGAAATAGGTTTTATAGCAAGTGTATTATTATCAGCATACAGGGAGATTTTTTTTCTTGTCACTTTTTCAATAAGGTACTCATATTTCTTCCCAAATTCCAGCTTTTCAGTCCTGCAGACTACCAGGAAACTATTTGTGCTTAAAAGCATGGATGATTTTGCTAAATTGTGATGTGACAGTGTGAATCCACACTCTGCAGATGGTACCCATACACCTACTTTGAGCAGGAAAAGACCATTGGTGCAAGAAAGTGCATTGGTTCCAGGTAAAGCCAAGAAGTGATGCTTGCTTTTGGGATGATTTCTGTAAGACCTACAGTACCTTGCAATTCCAGAACAAGCCAAAAACTCCCAAAATCATAGTTTGACAGATAAAATGACTTGTATGGGAGGAAAAAAACCCACTCACTCAAAACCTCAATCCCAGACCTAGCAATGATTCTAAACTACTGAGACCTGAGACTTAACTTGTTTTTATTACAATTAATACTGAAAGAACAGCAGCTCCTCTCATGCAGAGAAAGTACTGGTAGAGTTACCTTCTGTGTCTTGAAAGCACAAAGACCCACCCTACAGAGCTAAGGAAAAAGACATTTTTCTCCTTGCAATTCTAACATGAGGTGCCATAGTACAGAAGACTGCTTGCTAGACTTAGTTTAAAAATGTTAAAAGACAGGCTGCACTGCTTTTTTGGAGGATGACTAATCTGAATTGAATCTACAAATGGCATAAATAAGTGTAACTGTTGTACAAAACGCCATACAGAGAAGGGTTTCTTAAACTTCTGAGCAGATCAGCCCTCGGATACTGGGTCAATCTATGGCCTAATACACAGTTAGTTGTTCTAATACTATTAGCTTTCTTGTTCTGCTTCAGCAACAGTACTCCAGAAAATGAAGGAGGCCTAACTGGCAAATTTGACAGGAAAACCAGAGACAGCTAAAAAATGGAGCTCATTTCAGATGTGAGCTAAATCCCTTCACTGGTCAGGCAGCAGAAGATGCTGGGCAGAGAAACAGACTCAGTGATATTGTTCAAGAAGTGTCTGAAATTCTGCTGGTAACCCAGAACAGCTCATCCTACACAACGACAATCAGAGAGCGATCTGCTACCTCACTGCAGTAAACACAAAACGGGTACAAAATAGCTGAAAATGGTACCTTCTGATCTGGTAATAGCCCATATTTCCTTATCAGATAGGATAAAAGACTGAGAAATAATGCTTCCTGCATCTCAGGGGTTGCATTAAGACGTCCAGTGAAATAATTCTGAGACAGACTTGGGTAACCAGGATATGCCACAAAATCTCATGGAACACAGTTTAAAATAAAAAGTCACTTTTGTTTGAGCAGAGTAGTGATGACAGATGATCCCTCTCTTCCAAACCTGGCTGGAAGTCCTTCAGCTCAGACATCTGTGATGAACTCAGCTTTCATTTTAACTCTGCACCTCACTTTTATCTTAAATCAACAAGGCACCCACGTATTGAACTTCACAAGTGTATTGCTGGGAGTCTTTTAATCTCCAGGTGACTAACTGGCCCATCACTCACATTGCTTTAACAGTTCATACAGTTAGCCCAGGCAGCATATCCAAACATGCTGCTATTAGTATCAACAGCTGCTGCCAAGCAGCAAAACAAAGCACAACCCTTCAGAGAATTTATAAATTACCCATTGAAATTCATCTGCTCCCCACGCTAACACAGCAGGGTAAGAGCACAGATGGGTTTCTGCATGTCCACACGGTCTCTATCAGCTAGAGCATAGACTCGTTGAGTGGGTAACGGGGCAGTTACCAGCAGGGAGTGGAATCAACACAGTACCAACTGTGTATCATTTGCTGCTACTATCCTTAAGCAACGCCATCACTTTAAACAGCATAACATTTTTACAGCGTAGTTTCCATCAAGGAACATGAAAGAGGTTGGTAAATACTGCTTCAGCCCTCACCCCTCCCCTCAGCAGCTGGGAGAGGTACTACCACACAGGGAAGCCTCAAGGTGGTGCAAACGAATGTAGTGACTTGACCTAGGTGATGGAGCCAGCCTAGAAGACAGCTCCTTTCATGCCAGGAGTGGCATTTTAACAGGGCTGGACTATTCTCTGTACAAGCACTGTGCTGCTGTAGAATCCCAATTGCCCTGCAATAAACTGTGGGCTCTCCCACTTCTTCTGTATGGCTGAAATATTCACCCCAAGAAAGCTGCCAGCCTCTACTTAAGACCAAGATACAACTGTCCTTGCAGACCTTGAAACAGCTCTCCAGTCATTTGATGCTACACGCCAGGTCATTGACTCAGCCCAGTTACAATACTTGTGACTTCAAATGACAAACAGGCCCTGGAAAACACAATCTGAGAAGGCACACAAATGTCTGCCCAGGCAAAAACCACTAGGTGAAATGGTACTTTTCTAACACTTGTCTATGTTTTGCCATCAACACCAAACAGCAGCCTGAACATGAAAGCCACAGGGAGGCTTTGACTTAGAGATGCTAACAGCCAGTTACTATCTGCCTCCCACAGACTTGCTCTGGGGCACCAACAGAAGCAGGAGGACAGTAGAGAGCTGAGCCTGGGAGCCTGATCCACAAGGACCCTGGCTCTTGGAGCAGGGAGCTATGGAGTGCTTTGAGAGCCACAGGCTCAGAAAAGGGCAGAACACGAGAATGGTGCTATGAGGAAGGCTGACTCCGGACTTGCTGGGCTTGACATGGTCAGCATATGGAGCTCCTAACGAGGGCACGACTTGTAAGGCACTTCCATATCTGGCTTTTTAAGGTATTATCCATTTTCTGCTGGAAGACTTCAACCACATCTGTTGAAAAGTAGCATAGTGAGTTGTAGAGAATCCAGGAGACTCCTGGAGTGCACAGAGGATAACTTCTTAAGTCAGGTAATAGTCAGCCCTACCAGTGCAGATATGATACTGGACCTGTTGGTCACCAACACAAGTGAGCTAATCAGTGACATCGATATTGGAGGCAGCCTGGGTTGTAGTGACCACTCAGTGGTGGAGTTCATAGTCCTGAGGGACATGGGTTAAGTGAGGAGCAAAGTCAGGACCTTGAATTTTAGGAATGCAATCTTCCAGCTCTTCAAGGAGTTAGTCATTTGGATCCCCTGGGAACAAAACAAACCATTCTGTGATTCTATGGCCTTTCATGCAGGATGTTCACCAGAAACTCATGCCAAACAAGACTTCAATGTTCAGCAATAAGCTTAAGAAAATCTTGGGATAATATAACCTAACCTCATAGTATTAAACCGTAATCACAGGTTGCCTCAAAGAAGTAGGCAGGCCTACCCTGCTGCTAGGGCTCAGTGGTGAGGCAGCATGACATGCTCAGAAAGCACCTGAGCTGAAACTAATCACCTCTGCCGAAGTCTGATCTTCCTCCTTTGACTCCAATATCCAATGCACAAGAAGAAGAGACTATGAGATGCCACGACAGCCCACAGACACCACCTAATCCTGACTTGAATGCCACTCTGCTATGGATACAACTACCTAAATCCCACTGAAACAACTGGAGGTATGGATTAGAAGCTGTACATCCATCCATCCAGGAGTCCTGAACAAACTGAGAGCTGCCAAGAATGTCCTCATTGAGCCGATGAATGAATGCACAACTTAAGTGCCATGGGTAACTACAAAGGCAATGAGATTATTCCTGCCACTGCACGTTTTCAAAGCAAGTGGAGATTTCTATCTTAAATGAGCTATGCTCAACATCTCCAGTAGTTTATACCATTTCTACTTGCTCTCTTTTTTTTTTTCTTTTGCTGACACACTCTTACAGACTCTTCACAAGAGACTGGAGAAAAGAAGTAACTCCAGTCTAAGCTACTTATTTCCTACAGTGTGAAACAGTAGGTTGTTGAAGGCAAGCCAAGGTTTTGGCACACTGTGAGAACTCTGAATCGCCTCTACCAGAACTGGTAAAATAGCAGGAACTAAAATGTTTTAAGAGAAGGATTCAAATGAAGAACTTCATCAGTGTTTTCACTGTATACTGTACTATTTAGGTATCACTTCTCTCTCTAATACTGAATTTTTTCAAGTCACAGACCTTTCAGGCTATATCCACAGGCAAAATCTGACTCTGCATTGGTCTCTATTGCATTTCCATACACTTCTAGATAATTTAATAACAAATAATCTTACTTCTTTATATGGTCTTCAGGGATAAAAAAAAATATGGCTTTTGTAAAGTGTCACATATATTTATGGCACCACACAAATAATACATCATCCAGGGACTGCAACAGCACAGTCATTCAGGCTTTCTGTGAAACACCTAAGAGGACTATCATGGAATCAGCAATTGGGCATTAAGCATATAAAAACTACTGTTATCTAACCCTGATCTGTACAATTCCACACAGAACTCAGCAGTATGTGGTGGCACTAAAAACATCTGAGCTGGTTTGCACAGGCCTCTGTCATCTGTGCCAGGTGCAAAGGGAATGGCTGCTGTGCTGAGGAACCAGCTGTGTCTTCCCCCCAGCGTGGGGCCGCAGTACCGTACCTGTACCAACACGGCTCTCTGGGGCGCAGGGGTGCAGGGGCTGGAACTGCTGCCAGATCCCATCCTGGTGTGTGGCATGGCTTCGTGCCCCAGCACTGCTGACCACTGGAAGGAAGGCTGGATGCTATCACTTTTCTGTTTTTGATCCTCAGTCTGAGAAGGAAAAAAGCAGAAGTATGTTGTACATTGAGTCTCAAGCTTTGCAGCCTGGATGTTCTCCAACAGCAGCACAGTGCACATTGACTCGGATGGACCTCCTGATTGGGGAGAGGTCAGCCCTGGCACAATAAGAACCATTATTTATTGCCTCTCCAATTGGAACTCTTCCTTTTCCATCAAGTCTCTAAACTGCATCAAGGAAAAGGGCCTGTGTTGCCATCTGCTACCTTCTAGGCTACCCCATTGGCAGCAGGCTGGGATTTTAGCTGGGAGGAATCATCTGTCTGTATTTACTTGTCTTTGACAACATGCAGTCTGTTTTGCTGCACATTTATTACCCCTTCTATGACACAGACATTACTGCATCTTGCTATCTACTTTAACACTTTTAACACTATCTTTTGGTACTTAAACTAACATCTGAGTTATGTATGAACGTAACTGACTGAGGAACACGAATCTAGAAGAAATAAAGGTATTTCTTTTCCTGAGGGCATTTCTCATTACAAAAATCTTTATGCTACACTTTTGACCTCATTACTCTTTCCAGCTTCATTCAACATGGCTAACTCCCATTCTCTAGTGTAAATCTTTAGTGGATACACCCATTCAGCATCCCAGAAACAGCTCTACACAGTAAACTTGAGATTGATGTCATAAGAACACCCTGTCTGCATGTAAAAACATCTGTCTGGGTAGGCATTCTTAAAGGCATCTCTCACCATATCTGACTGTTTGTGCCTATGTCAGGAAGGTAAGTATATTCTTAACACAGCCTAGGAAACTGCTGAAGAGACTGGGGAGGAAAAAAGAGCATATAACTCCCCCCTCCAAAAAAAAAACCAAACCCCAAACTCCAAACCCTTATTAAAACCAGGAACCACAGACAGATACTATGAAATTCTAGCCCCAGTGAACTGGATTGTTATACTACTCTTGAGGCCAGGTTTTCATTACTTGAAACTCCTAATAATGAAAGGCAAATTTTACCATAAGTAGCAAAGAAAAGGTAAAAGGTATGATCATTTACCTACCACTTCTGAGCCCAAAGGATGATTGCATGCAATATATTATGATTCGGATGTAAAACGATGCAGTTAACACTTTGGGCTCCCAGAACCGACACCAGCTCCTACACAGGCACTGAACTAGCACAGCATTAATCCCAAGCTAAGAGTCCTTGCCTCTTAGATTATTAGCTCCAGTGCCAGGAGGACCAGATACAGCACAGAGTGAGGTCACATTTGCACACACCAGGGGAAACCCGCCCTGACCTGCCTGCAACAGGACGAGTGTAACAGCAAAGCCAAGGAACTCCCAAGAAAGGGTTCTGTGGCCCCAAACATTAAACTTGAGGCTTTGGTGAGCTTCAGGGTTTTTTGTTTACTCAATTTTAATACCTCAACGTAACAATAATTCTGGTGAGTTTTTGGATATCAATAATTGGTCTTGCAAATGACACTGAACTCTAAAATGCATGCAAGCAAACTCACTCTTGAGTAGGCTA
This sequence comes from Urocolius indicus, assembly GCA_013401255.1. Taxonomy (NCBI): domain Eukaryota; kingdom Metazoa; phylum Chordata; class Aves; order Coliiformes; family Coliidae; genus Urocolius; species Urocolius indicus. The sequence goes on along the minus strand of WBNH01000290.1, from coordinate 71,026 downwards.
TCTTTTTTTCTCTGTAGATCTCTCCCAAGGCAAAAACTAACATCTCTTTCACTAATAAACTGTGAAAGAGATCAATACTATGAAGATAAAATTCATTATCACTGTTAAAAACAGTCTAAATTTCGTTCACAACAATTAAAATGCTTTAATTATGACTGCTGACATGATTATGAAGTCTCAAACTTCACCAAAAAATGCAGCCGTGTACCACTTAATTAGTAATTGTAGTGGAAGGATCTGTGACTTTCAAGAAGGTCCAAGATTAAGGACAAATTATTTTACAATATTATTTATTTAAACTAGAGTATATTATGGTAGCTGTAACAAGAATCTTGTGCTGTGAACCCAGAAGTCAGGCAGTAATTTATCTGCAACTAATGACATCTTATTTAGCCACTTAAATTAAAAGTTATCAGTGGCTGCATATTGAATTCCTTAACATAATTCATTCTGTTACAAAGGGGCCATTTACAAAACACACATCAAAACCAGAGATGAGCCTTGAAACAGACGTTGTACAGTTCTTTTGACTTCTAACTACAAAGAAGTAGAAAAGAAAGGTAAATTAACTGAGTTGGGTTTTCTCCCTACTTGTCAGAAGCCCAGCAAAGGCAAAGCTGCTCCCCAGCTGCAGTAAGACCCAGCCCTCCACCGCCAAATTACAATGAGTTTCAGAAGTTCACTCACATTAGGTTTTTGACAGTTAAGCTGTATTTCAAACATAACTATTCTCCTGTTTTGACAAACTGCTAATCTAACAGGGAGCTTAATGTCTGTTGTTTTCCTGATTTCATACTGCTGCTTAGCTGGTTGCAGACTCTATCCAGTTATTAAAATTCATCATTTCAGCAACCCTAGAAGTTTCATTTAACTGTTAATCAACACAGAAGATTTCAGCTAAGGGAACCAGTTGCATCATGCCCACACATATGCACACACATGGAGAGGTGGCAAAAAGGGTACTTGCTTAAAGACTGCAGCAAAGATAAGCAGCAGTGCCTCCTACACACATGTGCATGAGCTCTCCTCATGAGTTTGCTTGGGCATTTTGGTAAGATGTTTTGCCATGAATGCAGAGAATATCACATCCACTATTTTACTTAGACACAGCTACCACAGAAGGCACCTGTGAGCTGCTGAGATTTTTGCCATCGACCCAGACTTTTGTAACACAACAAGAAACACCAGCTGTAGAACTGGACTGGGCTCATAAGATGAGACTTCATCAAAAACAAGAATAATGACAGATGTGAAATGCACCCGTAGCTTTTCACACTATGATGACAAGTTGGTGGGCAGAAATACTTCCAGAGTCAGCATAAGAGTGAAATGCATTACAATTCTTAATCAAGGAACATCCTTATCCATCAAATCTTATCTACCTAAAATCCTGGGAGATAAAGAACAAGAAAAGGCATCACAGCCTGAGACTGGGGCACACAGACCTGTGGCATGATGCCTTCTGTGTCTGGGTCAATTTTGTGAACTCTAAAATCAGGCGAAGACATCTGTTAAACCTCAGGTGATCCTACCTTAATTCATTCCTCTTTGGAAGACACAGCAATGACAGCTGGCTGACCAGAAGGACCTTGATTGCCCATTCAATAGCCAACTCTTCTCTCACCTTGAGTAGAGGTAACAAAGCAACCTTTCCTTTCCCCTTTTCTCAACAGAAACCACAGGCTTTACTGCAGTCTGTGTGCAGTAACACACAGACTAACCCCCAAATGTAAGCTTGAAAGGTCAGCCTGTCCTCTGCTTTAGCATTATCACAGCATCATAAACTGCCAAGCTCCAAAACGCTCCACTGGCCAAGACAGTACCTCTTTGCTTGTGCTGTTTGACAGAGGATGCACTGCTGAATTTGAGCTTTTGGACAGTTCCTTCTTCTGCTTGTGGTCATGCTGGAGAGACAGCAGCTGTGTCTGATCTTTGGGGAGAGTTCGATGCATCTTCCTGTTGTGCTGCACATCTTCTACCTTCTGAAAGCAGAGTGATGAACTTCAGAAAGAAAAATGCCTTAGAAGACAACCAAGCTGACTGCTGGGGATACTGGCTTTTCAAAGAACAAAGCAAGCACAATTGCAGCAGGGCTGACAGAAGAGCCACAACCTGAGCAATAGGAAGCAGAAAGTGACCCCAAAAGCTCTGTGTTTGTCTTTTGAGGCAGCATGTCAGAAAACAGTATTTTTTATTTTTACTTTTCCTAAGATGAGAGGGCTTTAATCAAGCACTCCATGCCTCTGTTTGATTACAAAATCATTTGCTGCTGAAACATTAGAAAAACTTTGTGGCCAAGGTGCCAGACTTGACAACGAGATTTCAGTTTTAAAATTAACATCTGCTCCATTTTTATTTGTGAAAAAGGAATAGTCCTGGTTATAGGATTTATCGAGTTGATACTGGAAGCTTTCTGGATAAAGATATTTTAAATCAGACTGAAGTGACTGAAGACTATTTCAGCAGGGAGAAACGGTAGAGGCAGAAGTGGGAGAGGCAGCGTCATTGCTGTAGATAAGAAGGATGACTCAGTAGCACATAAGTTAACTGGAAAGAAGGCTGAATCTGAGAACAAGAGGCAGAGAATGCATTAAAAAAAACCCTCTCTGGTCTGTGACTCAGAGGATGGGAACACCCTCAGGGAACTGAGAAAGACATCAGCTACAGGAACAGGGAGCTGGGAATCGCTGTCAGTAAACACTCTTCTCATACCTGCTTCTTTTCCAGTTTCCTCTGTCCATCTACTATGAACCCTTCATCTTCCACAGACCTTTTGTCTTCTTTACACCTCTCGTCTTTCCTCTGAACAGCCTTAGCCTCTGGCCACCTCTGCTCACACTCCTGCTGCCTTCGTAGCTCCAGCTCTCGCCTCTGGTGCTAGAAGAGAGCCGGGGAATAACATTGCTTGTTTTACTTTACTTTTTGTACTCACCAATTACTTATACTGGTGTTCATTAATCACAAGGCCTATTATCCTGCTAAGCAGTCACTAACAGGGGATGCCCAATACACACCTCAAGCTGCCACCACAACAACTGCCAAACCTGAAGTGAAACCTTTGCCCTTTTGGCAGCCAAGGGTGGATTGGCCATTCATTTAAGCAGGCATGCGAGATCTCTGTGGTGGCTGGCAGCTCATCTAATGACAAATGTCTTCCCGTTATTTTAAGAAGGAAGGGTTTTTCCAGAGTTCTCTCTTTGTGCTGGAGCAGTGCTATACTTCACAAATGCCAGCTCTGGAGTGTTTGCACAATGCTTGAGTTTTGTCAGGTGCTCATGAGAAAAAGACACGTTGGTGAGTTAGCAATGCCTCTACCACCACCCTTGTCAGATAGCTTTTCAGCAGCTGTCTTATAATATCTTAAATAGAAGCAGGGGTAGGGACTCTGGATCAGATCAGACAGACTCCAAATTGGACAACACACCTGAGAAAGTATTCAGGATCAACCATCCCATTTTCCTGGGCTTCCACCACCAAATTCACTCAAGCAAAATGCCCTTCCCTCTTCTGCTCCCAAAGCTCAAGACAGGTTGTTAGCAGGGAAAGGACAAAGCCCATTTAAAATTACTGTGTGTTCAAAAGTGACGCGGTTCTCCCAAGGCTAAAGACTACAATCCAGGTTGTGTAGACAATTTAACAGCCTTCTTAGCTTTCAAACCTTTCTCTCTACAAGGAGATTTTCTACATGGGATGAGAGATAAAACAACAAGAAAAGCCAGTCCCTACATCCTCCAGCCTTTTCCTCTGCTCTTTCTGTTGCTCGATCCGTTTCTGCCGCTCTGTCAGCAGCTGTTTCTTGTATTTCTCCTGGTCCTTCAGCTGCTGCTGCTGGCGGTGAGGGTCAGAACGGTTTTTGTTCTCCTGCTGCAGCCTCAGAAACTCACGGCGGAGAGTTGACTCCCCTGGGAGATTAACTATGGAGCTGAAACAAAGGGAAGGTTTCTACATGACTAAACATGGCATTAAAGAGAGAATACAAGGTGCACTGGGAATTGCTTCTTGTCCTGTGTTAGCAAATTAAGATGCTGTGATAAATCTCCAGCATGTTGACTATGTATCTGTACTTACTGTGCTAGAAAACAGCCTGAAGCTGGCTGTGGAGTCCCCCATTTGAGAGTTTCCTCCCTACTGCAGAGGAACTAAAAAGCGGCTTAATACAGACATCTTATACTCTGCAGTTATATTTGATAGCTACAAAACAGTTAAAGCTACCAGAGGGAATACAGGAGATAAGTGATTTAGAGCAAGTTAAGAAAGCCATTCTAGTTAAGGAAGGCTACGTTCAATAAGAACAGCCTGAGCAGTGAAATTTTCTATTCCAATAGTAACATCAACCTTGGTTCTCCTTCATCTTCATTCAGTTCATCATCTTCCTCTTCACTTCCACTGTAATCATAGTCCGTTTCTTCTAAAAAAGAGAAGAACAAACAAACCCCAGTGGAGGATGCTGTTATTTAAGATATGATCCTGAACTTTGTTTCTGAGCACTCAAGCTGAACTATGTGTAGCTCAGCAGGAATTTAAAAGCCACAGGTTGCACGAGGAGGCTGAGGGGAGGTAAGATATCCACATACATAATTCAAAATCTAGTTCAGCTAATGTTTCAGGGCAGCCTCTTTACACACTCCCACCTTTTCCTTTGACTGACTGTATTAGGTTTGCAAAACTAACCTATTTCCATAACCTGAAATAAATTAGGCTAAACCCACAGAGAAATCCAACCCCCATAATACCACCAGCAGAAGGGTTAGTCAGAAAGAAATTTAGATAGGACATACAAGGCTTGTACTGCCCTGCTCTGCTATTGTACACCTTTTGTACAGCTAGGCTGAGGTCCTCAGTAACTCCAGGTTCCCTTTTGCATTAAAGTGAATAATTAAAAAAGAAAGAGGGATAATAATATTATTGCTAGTTTTAAGCACAGCAATTCAGAAGAAGCTGACCCATAGCATCAAAGTTCTCTTCAAGACTGACAGGAACACAGCTTTTAAGGGATAATGTCAAACTGGTCCTACTCTGCATTCTTGGCTACAAGGCATGCTAAATTGGAACTTAGTTTTTTTTGTAGTCGCTATTTTGAATCATATAGTCTGGCAATTTCACATTATTCTCCCTGTCAGGGGAGCTTTGATTAAAAATAGTACTATTCAGGACAATATGTCAAGAAGTGACTGTCATTATTGCATTCCCACTCCCCACTCCCCCTGCCCCAAGGCTGTTGGTGAGAAACCCCAACTTGCTATCTTTCCATTTTAATGTGGTTTGAGATTCACCGCTAAAAGAGGTGGCAGAATACACAAATGCTACTGGAGTTGGTAAATCTACATTGCAATAGCAATTTCATTTTAAGAACAAATATCCTGCTTTCAAATCAATACCTAGAGTTTATAAGTCACTTTCCAACTATATAGTGCTTTTTGAGTTTGCTCTTATAGTCACTTATCTTCACAGTGCCCCTGCCAGCATAAAAAAATACACAGAAGAGGAAGAGTGGAGAGAGGGCAGGGAAAATTGGTGGTCAACAGGCTATGGTTCTCTCTCCACTTTGCGCAGTCCTTATTCTGCTGTGCACAGGCACTTATACAAGTACCATCCTCACTTCAGCACTGTTTCTTCCAGGTTTTGCTCTGGAAAGTAAAGCTAGCATTTGGAACAAGCTCGGATTCTCTTTTTTCCCAGTCACCCTGGTAAGCAGATGACTCATTATATCCATTTGTGTTTTGCTGGAGTTTGAAGGCCATTCTTGAGGTGTCTTTTGTGCCCTACACTGCAAAATGCTTAAAAACCACTTCTGTCCTCAAAGGGCTCACAAACGAGAATTATACTGAAGTGCAACATAATGGACTGAGGAGAGACAGATGAACAAAGAGACTAGGAAATGCTCATTGAATACGACTTCGATACCGAAGTAGGGACCTAGACTTTACTTGTACTTCTTGCTCATGCTAGCATTAGGGTTGCTCTCAGTGAATCAAGGTCAGTCAGGGTCCAAAGACTTTAGCGCTTAAAAACCATTAAGGACCTGGGTTTTGGAAAACAGATCTTCAAAGTGGCCCCACTGCTACTAAGGACAACACTGTTTCAGTTTTCCTAGTTCTAGTATTTCAGTTGCATCTGCCTTGTACTCTGCTAACAGAACTGGAAGAGGACCAACTCCTTGCAGTGGCTTTTATTTTGGTTTTGCCACATTACCCTTTTCTCCCTTTTTCTTTCTGGTCCTGTCCAGGTGGTCTTTCAGCATGATGCGCACTTGCCGTTCGTTCTGCATGTCTCGGATGAAGGAATGCTTCAGCAAGGTTTCAGTGGATGGACGATGCAAATAATTTTTTACAAGGCAGCTTTCAACAAAGTTTAGGAATTTCTTTGACCTGAAAAAGACAGGGAAATTAAAGAAAAACAATAATCCCTCTCAACCTGCGTGCCAAGCACTACCCGAGTGATGCAAAGCAGTAACTCTGCAAGGTTTCCTTTTGCACTGGAAGCGTATGAGACAATTTTAGCTCTGCCACCAGTGTGCCTCCTGAGCCCAGCACAGTGCTGAGGGATGGGGAACTCCACCTTGACCACCCTCTCAGTGGAGTTACTCTGAATTTCCATCTGGATAGGACAAAACCACAATGTGGCCAATACCACTTAAGAAAAAAAAAATGTCCTTAACCCTTTGGTATGGTATTTCCTTTATGTTCTTCATTTTAAAAGACAAACATTCTCTGTAGGCAACAGTGACTACCATTGGCCCTACAATGTCCATGCAGCCTTCTGGCAAAGCACTGACCCCAAGCAGCCCATTTAAGACTTGCTTATACTGCAACTTATACACCAAACTTTAGCAACTGCAAGGACTACTGCAGTTTAGGCAGAGTTCAAAAGACCAAAACCGAAGGTGTTGCTTCTCAAAGGTAAACTACATCTGCACCTGTGGCTTAATCCAGCACTAGAAACAGCCTAGTAAAGACCTCAGATCATTGTAGGTGATTTAACAAGATCATTGTCTCTAGACAGGAGAGGCCAAAATCCTCCTGAGCCCAATGCAGCAAAACCACGGTTTTCAGACATCTCTTTACCATTTCCTGGATTTCAGCTTCGGGGGTGGGTTCCGTGGGATGAGGAAGAGCGCTCTCATGGGGTGCATGTCACACAGGGCTGCAAAGGAAGCCACAAGCTATTGAAGGGTGCCATGTCCCTCCCCGTGTCCCTCCCACAGCTTGACTATGCTGACCCTGTCAGGCCAGGAGCATGGTTCTATTAGCAGAGAGGAGCAGTCCTCCACAAACGCTCCTACTTCCAACAGCACAGCATCTGACATCGAACCACACTGTTAGTCAACTACAGCCAAGAAATGGAGCCTCTGAGTACACAGAAATCTTTCATGACAATATGCTGTTATTGTCAGTTAAGACAGATTCAAAAGAAAGGCTGCACAAGGAACAAGTACAACTTTCTTCATTTCTTTTATATATAAGGCTTCAGAAGGACATAAAAAAGCTCATCTTTCCTTAATAAACCAAAGGGTGTTTTCACATAAACACAAGTTAAAGTTGGGATTGAAATACTTTCCCAGTTTATTATGTCTGGCTTACGGTTCAGATAAATGATAAGCTCAATTTTAACCAACCTATCTCAGCTACATCGTTCATGGCATAAGACAAAATGCAGGATGAAGAAAAACTGATGTGAAGCAGAGAGCTCAAACTGCATCACTGGCACAGAGTGTAATGACTAAGCACACATTTCATCTACTCTGTGTTTCAGCAGTGTGAGCACTGTTATTAGACTATCTAACAGATTCTACCCATGCATTCAGACACTGGTTGCTTTTCAGCCAGACGTAATTTCTCTTTATTGCTACCACTGTGAAACCTCGAAACTTAACTACAAAGAGCTCTGCAGAAAGTAAATATCGCCACATTTCATCTATCTTGGGCATTTTATATGGAATTATGAGTGTGATCCGTCTGTTATGAAGAAACATGGAGGGTTAGAGGTCTTCCTTCACAAAACAGTGCTAGTGAATGACAACTGACAGCAACAGTAACTGATAGTAACAATATGGAGACTGATTTCCCATGATATACAAGTGTTTAGCAGCGATTCTCTTAACAGGAATGGATTTATGGCATAAAGGAACTAGTGAAAGTGAGAAGATTGTGGTCTGGTAATGCCTTGACTTCTATTAATTTCTCTGCCTGCATTCACCTGCCATTGTCTCTCATATCTGGGTTCTGAGTTTTTCTTTCGTACTTTCAATAGCACGTGACACAGTGGGGATGTGGGGCAGTTTGGTTTGTAGTTATGGGTTCTAGACACTGTTCTACTACAGTAAAAAAATCTGCAATGCAACAGAATCTAATCTGTAGCATTTCCCTGCCAAAACTAATGAAAACCTCGAATATAAGTGGCATGAGGCAGGCAAAGCTACAAAGTCTCAAAGAAAACTCTGGACTCATGTCTCAGGACTAAGCTCCAGCTAGGCTGAAGCAGTGTCTGAAAGGGCTCCTGAACTCCATCTGGCTCCTGCACGCTGCTAAAATCCAAGTCTGATGGGACAATAGCCAAGTGTGTTATTTAAAAAACAAAGCCTACATGTTCTCAAGCTCAGGCCAGAACATAATTTATTTCATCTCCTGTGCTCTCAGCAGTGACTGGATACCCAATCATATCACATCTGCTGTGGAAGCACTGGGAAAAAGCAACTGGTCCTCTGGAAACAAAAATGCACGAGGTCCTTGAATGCACACTGCAGCCATTGACCTCTGCCCAAAGGCTGCAGGGGCTAACTGGAGGAGGGACCAGGCAGCTGGCAGACAAGGGCTGGCTGTAAAACCACAGCAATCTGCTGTAAGGTTGAGAATGTGGTCATGGAAGAAAGCCATTACGTGAGCAAATACAGTATTCATCCCAAAACCTGTGAGAATCAAGTCAGTCCCAGAGTAATGATACAATCTTCAGGCCTAGCTTCTCCCAGTGTCATTTTTTGGTTTTAGTGACTTAAACCCAAAGCCACTCACGTCATTTTTTTCTGCTAACATGTCAGTCACTTCTGCTTAGCTGTCCCTGCAGGCATTGACCAACAGTGATGCTAACAAGAGCTCTAAGGAAAAAAAAAAAGTGTTTCCCTAAGGAAGGAAGACAAAGGATCAAAATTTAGACTTAAAGCAAAAGAGTCCCAAGGAGAAAAAGTCACAGATTATTTTTAAAGACACAGTTAGAACTAGAATTTTGTACATCTGTGGATTAGCCAAGCATGAGTTATTTTAACACAGAACATGTTCACAAAGCATAGACACCCCACCTGTACACCAAATCACTTACGAGGAGCTCCTTCGGCCATTTCAATAGCAGTAATTCCAAGAGACCACAGGTCACTCTGCAAGGAAAAGAAACATTGCACATTGCAACTTGCAGCATTCAAGCTTTTTTGTTTGTTTTCTTTTGGTGTTGTCTTTTGGGTTTTTTGTTTGTTTGTTTTTACAGTTTCCTTAGATTTTTCATGGATCAGGTCATTTTAGCTGGAGTGACATACATTCTGCTCCCTCCCATTCCCTACTGAGCTTTCAGGAAGCGTGCTAACAGCCAGAAGCTTCCCATTTCCCATGCAACTCTCAACTGCTGATTCATCATTTAAGCAGCCAGCCCCAAAATGCAGACCTTCTGCATTCAAAACACAAGAGCCAGAACATAGCAGGCACCATTTAAATATATGTCTGAGATCTTTCATGAGGCAGTGAGACACAGCAGCGCCTCACTCGCCTGCTCCTAGCCAAAAAAATTCTTGGTCTTAATGTTTATTTCAGAGCAGTCATTGCTGAGCTTCTACACTGATGAAACACAAATTATAGTCAGGCCTTGGGGTCTGAATTTTTCTGTCCACAAGGTCTCCAGTCACATGTTTTTGGGCACATGAAAGGAGAGCATATCATGCCCTCAGATTTATGCCGCAGTGTATGTTCAGCTCTGTTAACTTACAGTGGAGTTTATCAGCTTATCTGCATGCTAAGGGCAAGGTTTTGGTTGTGGCAGGTAAATAAAAAACAGTTCCAGTGACCATAAAATCTTCACAGGTTTCCACTTGATTAATCATGTGCATTATTTTACTGGTTTTTTGTGTCTAAATGTAGCCGAATGAGAGGCACCTGACCAAGCTACTTGCTGGGCTTCTCTGCCATTTAAAAAAGGAGCAACAGAAGACAACCTTAAATGTCAGAAACAATATACCATCACATGAATAGCAGCTCATACCCAGCCTGGCACTCTTAACTAAATTTGACTTTATCAACAGAGCCTTCTCAGCCCAGCTGCTCTAGATTGCTTTATGCAGGTTGAAAACCAGTTTGCATCAAAGTTTGTGGAGGGATTTGACAACAAAACCAGAGGAAATTTAACAGATTCACAATCCTGACTAGTTTTTAAGTAAATGACTGAAAATTATAGAAGTATTATAGGGGTACAATGGGAGAAAAAAACAGACTCCAAATAATTATGATTTGGAGTGTCAAAGTGCAAGGCGAAAGGGAGGATGACAGCAGTGTTTGTAAAGGTCACTGTGTACATACATGGATTTACGTGTATCTATTTTTACTAATTCTTTTGGTTTTGAACAGCAAAATGTTACAGTGGTTTCCTGATACTTTGCTCATCCTATCAGCTATAACCTTCTGTAGAAAAGACTGACTCCAAGCCACCTTCTGAGAGATAGCATCATCTGCCTGAGTGCTTCCAAAACCCTCTGCTGATCTGTTTTAAGCTACTGTCTGCAGAATCTGTTGGGAAGCAAATATAAATGCATACAGATGAACTGTGCTCATTACCGAAGACAATGAAACCTCAAGAATTAGGGGTGCATGTTCCTAATGCCTGTACCTTCTGCAAAGTACACATTCTGAAAAGTTAATTGACTGGGGACAGGGAATGAAGACAAGAGGTTAATTTCTCGAGGTTTCAGCAGAAGATTGACATGGTCTGGGAAATAAAAAGAAAATCCAGGTACATTCTTTGGTAGTGACTGACATTCACACGTGACCTCACTCTGCCCTTGTAGTACAGGAGGTCTCAACAAGGGAGAATCACAGCCTCTGAATGACTAGAAAATGAAACCAATAACAGGTTTTACTAATACATATTTTTGAAGCCACAGTTAGAATGAGAGATATGAAGTGGCAACCAAGAGAGCACTTGAATCAAGACAGTGAGATGGCTGATCAAAAGGCTATGCTTAGAAAATACCCTGCCTAAGTCTAGAAACAGGTCAGAGGACAAAGAGTGAGCTTTTAAAGTCTCTTGGGAATGGCATTAGAATATTCTAAGAGTTAGGATGAGAACCAGAAAAAGTGCTTCATAGCTGTTCTTGCACTCCCCTGTAGAAGGAAGTCATGGACACACTGCAGTGGGTACAGCAGAGGGCCATAAAGATGTTTAACAGATTGGAGCTGGGAGGCTCTGAGCTGAGCGATGGAGCTGCTCAGCCTGGAGAAGAAAGTCTCAGGGGCATCTCATACATGTGTATGAATTCCTGATGGGAGGGAAGTAAAGATGACCAAACCAGACTTACGAGTAGTGCCCAGTGACAGGAAAAGAGGCAATGGGCACAAACTGAAATACAAGAAATTAAGTGCATTCTCGCCTCAGCCTCCCTGAGAATGTCCACATATCATTCTGGGCTGGGAATCTTTCTGCAGTCACACATTTATAAATGAGTGAAATGACACCAATTATTGCCAATTAACTGAGGATTCATAGCTGAGTACAGAGTAAAATAACTCTATCCCAGAGGAGAGCAGTAACTTGTCATATTTGTATTACACTACTTCGAAGTGTTCCTTCAAAATTTACCTCTTCCTTTCTTTTCTATCCTGACCTACAACCCCTACATATCAGTTGGGTTTTTTTTTTTTTCCACAGAAGTTAATGAAAGTGTATTTCATGTAGTAACAATTCACCAAAAAACATTAATAATGAAACTCCGTTCTTAAAAAGAGCCATCACTCACACGTTACAAATGCTTCTATTTGTACGGTTATATTGTTATTGCAGTTTAAAAGGAGGGAAGCTTGAACTTTTCAAATGCAGTACTTGAGTAGGGTTTCAGCACTAACCTGCATGTCTTGCTACCTTACACAGAGTTGTGACACTTACTCTGTAATCATAGGTAGAGTCGGGGTTCTCCTCACAAGCAATGACCTCAGGTGCCATCCAATATGGTGTGCCAATAAATGTGTTTCTTCTCCCAATAGTCCTATCCAGTTGAGCACTTACACCAAAATCCACTGAAAAACCAAGCAGAGGTAAGTAAATTAATAAAGAGCTGTATCCATGTGGCAGAGTGTTTTCTTGTTTACTTTCATAGTGTTTAGAATACCAAACTCTGAGGCTACAATGCATATCAAATCTGAGTTCCTCAAGTACATCTTGTTGAAAAGGGTCTTACTTTCATCAGGATCCTACAGCAAAATAGTTTTCTTCAGATATGAAGAAGGGCTCAAAGAACCAATAATTATGTGATAGAAGTTTGTTCAAAGAAAAATACAAAGACACAAATAACTGGATCCACTGATCATAGCAATGCCATTCACAGAGAAGACAGATAAACAGGGAAAAGAAAGGACTGAAAGCAGTTAGCCCAATGGTTGCCATCAAGGAGCAGATTTTCTCACTGATGTTATGTCACTGTAGATCACCTGCAAACCACAATCACTTGTACTACTGTAATTTAATGTGTCTGTTTAGCAAACCTTCTCCAACTTTAAGCTGGACCTGACCTTTGGGATCATCATATGATGGGAAGTGTGCATAGCTAGGCTGAAATGGAATGGAACCGGACTCAGGACATCTCAAGTCTCCGGCTTCTTTAAGACATATGGGATAAATCTCTGGAAACTTTTTTTTTGTTTGTTTTTAAGTTCCATTTAAATATAAGAAAAAGCTATTTTATTGTGAGGGAGACGGAGCACTGGCCCAGGCTGCCCAGAGGGGTTGTGGAGGCTCCTTCCTTGGAGGTCTTCAAGACCCACCTGGACGTGTTCCTATGCAACCTGATCTAGGTGAACCTGCTTCTGCAGGGGGGTTGGACTAGATGATCTCTAGAGGTCCCTTCTAACCCTGCCATTCTATGATTCTATGAATTGTTGTACTCAGTAGATCTGTTTCATCTTTATCCAGAGTTGAGAAGGTTTAGCTTCCTTGTCAACCATGTGAAGAATGGTGGGACTACTAATTATGCAAGACTGTCAACACACACACAAACCTCCCATCTTGCTAGTTTTAAGAAGGAACAATTGAAAACTAGGACACTTTCAGAGACTACGAGCAAAATCCTGCCTTCATTTAATACAACAGCAAAACTCCCTCTCAACTTCAGGGAAGCCAGGATTTCACCATAAGATTAAACCATAATGAGATTTCAGTTACTTATTTTCCCTTGCTCCAGCCAAACATCCTACCCCACATCCACTGGCCACGTTTATCATTTCTGTTTGCCAACTCTACAGCAAATTTTTAAAATTAGAGAGAGGGAATATAAAGATTATCTCAAATATGGTAAATGCTCTGCTTGAGATTGCTCCTTTAAAACATTGCCATGCTCTCTCTGTGATGTCTTCCCACAAGATGAAAGACATTCCCTCCTCAAGAAAGATATGTGCCTGAGTTTAGTCTTAGGAAGCCAGAAGTTGCCAACACTGACACATCACAACTGGGAAAGGAAATAAGTAATCTCTCCAACATTTTTGAGAGGTGACTTGTTACTAAGAGCTAGGTAGTTCTTACACATGAGTAATTTCACCTATTTATGACAGTCTCTAAGACCATCTCCCTTGGAGAAATAAATTCAATCAACTTCTTTATTTTGGAAGTCTTTGCAGGTTGGGATCTGCTGTGAGACCTGACGGTGCTGTGACTTACTAGACAGGTTTTGTGTTTGACTGTCCAGGAGCAGCTGCACTCCCCACAGGCTGTGAGTGACATCCTTGCAGAACATGTCACACCTTCAGCTCTTTCTATATGACAGACAATAAAGCATTAATGCTGCTTGACATATTTGTTGCTCTTAAATCACTGAAGGTTCTTTCCAAGGCAAGATGGAAATCTTAAATTTTTACAAACAGCTTACACTGCAGCCCACATTTAAGGAAACTTACCAAGTTTTACTTCTGCATTTTCTGTGAGAAGAACATTCTGTCCTTTAATATCTCGATGGATAACATGGTGAGCATGGAGATGTGCCAAACCCTGAAAGAAAACCAGACTTTCCTTATTCTTTCTTCCTACCATGAGCATGACATTGTTGCCTTTCTACACTTTTACCCTCCTAGGACTTTATTCCTAGGGAAAGTCCTTTATATATTATTAGCAACATGAAGACCCCAGTTTTGAGGAGGAAAGAGGGCAGCAATTGTGAGATTCATTGTCTTCACTCATGGGCCTGACAGCAGTGCAGCATCTCTGAAGTCAAGTGTGAAGAGAACAATATTTTAAACTTCTGTCTCAGAATCAAGGGATGCCTCCTCATACTATACGTTAAAAGCAAAGAAAAGAGGGAAAAAGCAATGCAGAATGCTCTGTATGAGGACCACAGGCAGCAGCTGTCTGGCCACAGTTGCTTAAATTCTGCATTCAGCAAAACCATGTTCAATGGTAAATGGACCATAGAAAATTCAAAATACCATGTCAGAGCTGTTTTTGAATGTAGAAAATATTGTTCTTATTCAGCTAATATTTGCAATATTCTATCTCCTTTTTCATTCCAAAATTGTCCACGGTTAAACTAAGCATAGATATCAAGGAACACACTGAAATAATACAGTATAGTAAGCCAGGGAATGCTTCACTCAAAATGCTTAGCTTCTGTGATATTAATGACTTCAAACAGAGCTTCTAACCAGCTTCTAAATTTTCCAGAAGGAAGCATTGTCAATTCACATGCAACTGGGTCATTCTGCTTTGAAAGCAGCATGATTAAGTCCAATCTCTTGTTTTACATCAGCACGCTATTATGGTTTTCAGTTGCATGAGCATAAACCAAATGATTTAACACCAATTGCTTTAATAGAGATATTGTAGCCACACAAATGAAGAGCAACCTGACCAGACCACTAAGATTTTTTTTTGCAGTACAGCTCTCCCCACACTCTGCAGCTACAGTCATTCCAATCTGCAGTCTAACACCAAACCTTTGTAAGATGGCCAAAGCACGTTTGACTCCTCAGCTCCAGAAATATTTACCCCTATTCATGCATAACTTTGGCATGCCATTTGAATTCCAGCTCCCTGAACACACATTTGTCTTACTGTTATTTAGAGAAGAATAAAACTCCATTACAAGGAAGATGGATCAGTAAGTCTCTAATGGGTTTTGAATTTAGAATGGCAGGTTTCACTTTTTTTTTTTTAACCCAGAGTAGTGATCCCTGGAACCTCAGGGATCACTAAATAATGTTCATTAGTGATCTCTGTTAGTGACCAAAGGCCTGAATAGGCCTGTTTGTTGCAAACGAGCAACGAAGCTCTGTTGACACACTTACCCTGAGAACTTCTCTGCAGATGTAGGCAATCCAGTCTTCTTTGAAACAGTTCCCTTTTGTCTTCTTCACCAGGTCAGTGACAGAGCCTGCACCACAGTACTCCATCACCAACTGCAGGAAGACAAAACCAACACACCTTTACCGCAGCACTGACAGGGTGCCAGCAGATGTACCATGTGCAAACACCCACTCCACCACAACCAAGGTGTGGCAAACTACACACGATCTTCCCTGATGGCCAAGTGACATCAAATTTCGTTTCCTGAATCCCACACATTGCTGAATAAATAAAAAAACCCCTCAGTAGTGCACCTCTTCTATTGCAGGTTATGGGTGCTGTTTTTTATTTTGTTGAGAAACTATAAAACCATAAATTCAAGAGCTACTGGCAATGAAAANTGGACTGGATGATCTCTAAAGGTCCCTTCTAACCCCTACCATTCTGTGATTCTATGATTAATTTTTCCTCTTTGCTTTATTGCCAATTCCCCAGTTCCCATTTTTGTTTTCCAACTGAAAAAAGGAGAGGAAAGCAACAAGAAAAAGGAGAGGAGTAGAACAGGACAAACTCTTCCACTTTCATGTAAAAAATAATTAAAATTACATAACCGTGTAACTTGGAAAAAAAACCAAAACTCAGACGGCAAATCAGAATCACAGCTGAAGCCACGAGTATCAAGTCTAGGCTCAAAGAAAAATCACAGGGGATGGAAGACATTCAGAGAGGAGTAATTTTTCTCTTTTGTATGTTATTCTTCAGAACAATGACTTCAGAGTTGCAATGAGACAGAGTCCAAGCCAAGCACACTAGAGCTCTAAAGAAAGGAGCTGTAAATCTGATGAACAGAAATGACACTACACACTTACCCAGAGCTGATCATCTTGGCCTGCAGGACTTTTCTTTACAAATGCACCATAATATGTAGCAATATTCCGGTGATGAGAGTACTTCTTTAGCATATTTATCTCCAACTTGATTTCTTCCTCTTCATTCTGTAGTAAAAGAGAGCAGAAGGTTCCTTAGGTCACCAGAGATCACTGAGCTCCAGGGGTGCCCAGAGCTGCAGGGCAATCTCTGTTCGTTGGAGGCTTCCAACATCCAGCTGGAATCAACTCTGAGCAACCAGTTTTGATCCCATGGCTGACTCTGCTTTGAGCTAGAGGTTGGACTGGAGATCTCCTAAGGCTCCCTCCAACTTGAGTTATCCTAAGTTATCTAAGACTGTAACTGAAGGACAGGAGCTTAAATCAATGACTGAATCATCCTGATCCATCAAGTCTAAAACAATGAATTGCTAGAGTTTGTCCCCAATGAATGAAAAATGGCCCAATGTGGATATAACAATTGCATACTGTCTCCTCAGGGGGCTTAGACATTTATGGCTTCTATACACAGTCTTGTATTTAACAAAAAGACAAATATTCCTAACACTCCATTACTTAAATACTTGGAAAAGCACTTAGTGCACACATCAGCCAATTTGCCTTCCCAGTCCTGTGGAGGGTCTTGCTGGGAGGAAATCATAGCCAAGAAGGAGGCAACTTTCCACTAAACGAACTCCAGAGCCAGCAGAGAGTTAGGATCTGCTCCTTCCTTAAAGTTGTGAGGCTACCCAGCCCGGACCATATGAGTTTTTCCTCCCATTCCTCACCATCATGCCATCAGCTAAGTGTCTGGTGTGCTGTGGGCTGGCACATCCCTAGAAATCTCCTTCCAGGAGTAGCTAGCTCTGTTTTCCCACTGTCTTTACTTCAGTCTCTTCAGGGCAGATGATACTTTCTGCCCAGCACAGCACCATGCACGATAAGACATCTAACAGAAACAGAATCATTATATTAGAACAAAATGCAGAGATAACAGTCAGACCTGAAGAGGTTCTCTCACAGCTAGTCTGTTTGCTATGTTGTCACCAGGAGTGCACAATACTCAGTGAAATGTGTGTAGATTTTGCAGTCTCATTTGCTTTAATAGGAAATGAGTGGTGCTGCAAGGTATGCTTGTCCCGGTTAAAAAGAGTATGACAAAGCTGGAAATTAATTTACCTTGCTGCAAAGCACCGTAGTCAGCACTTAACCAGCTGAAGGCAGAAAAAACCCCTAAAAGCAAGAACAGCTCAGCCCCACAGGACATTTTTCTGCACTTTTCTACTATTTTCCAGTAGCTTTGCCATCAAAGCATTAACCATCGCAACAGAATCCTTAGAAAACCAGCTGCCTTTTCCTTTCTACCTGTAGCAAAATGTTAAAGCCTGACAGGCTGAAGTAAAACTCCTCCCAGGTGTATGCATGTGATGCATCTTAAACGTGACCACACAAAAATCATTCCCAACACAACAGAAGGGATCAACAAGTTCTCCCCAGTAACACTGACCGAAAGAACACAAGTTATCAGACCAAAGCCTAATTGTCTTAAGCTTTAGGAAATGGAAAATGTAAAGCAACTCCAAGCAAAATTAACTATTTCAGGTTTCAGAACAGTCCTTTTGCTGAACACAGGCTCTCAAGGTGCACACATTACACTAGATATTTAATTTATCTTCCATTTGCAATTAAGGAGAAAGGAAGACCCTTAATCCTTGGCTAGGTGCAGCACCTGGAGCCTCCAAGAAAAATCAGAGCTGACTCCCATACAGCATGCAGGAAATTCTCCATGAACGAGGTCCTATTTATCTCTGTACATAGCCAGAGCACAATCAAAGACAGTCAAGAGCTTGTGCTGATGCTTTATGGGAGGAGAAACAAGAGCCTTTTCCCTTTGGGATTCCAGATAGTGCAGAGAAAAGGGTGGGAACAGGCAGGTGAGAAGAAGGAGGCTGAGAATGAGGTAGGAACTGCCACCTTGGACCTGACCACAATATTTCTGTCACTGATGTGAGATTCTGGTAACTGATCTTTAGGGAAGAAGGGCAGAAAGCAGGACAAATAGGCAGGGAACTACTTTCCTCCCTATGCTGTCCCTCCTGCATCCTGCCCATTCCTTCTGCTAGAGCAACCAGGTATGTGGAGGGGCAACTTTAAGCTTTCATAAAGGCCCTCCCCAAATTACTTAAGATCTCTTCAAGTCTTAAGGTTCTGGGTTTTTTAAACTCTGCTCATCTGCATGAACTTTGCACTGGTGGGGCCAGACTGAAAAGCTTCCCTGCTATGCCCTCAGCTTCCAGCGTTCACAAAGCTCCCCCTGGGGAGCTGGCAGATCTCAACCACTTCCTCAGAGTTGTCGCCTCTTTTTCAGCTCTTCTTCCTTTGCCCAACTCATCTGCTGGATGTCAGAACCGTGACAGTGTAGCTCTTATCTGAGTACCTTCTATTCCACTACAATCTTGCTTCCATATTTTCAAAACCAAGATAAGCATGTGCCTGTTTGTGAACACAGCTGGAATTCCAGTTAGGCTCTTCCATAATCACTGGCAAGAGCGCAGAGTAGCTGCTCATGTGTAATGATCCTTTCCCACTACCAACTCAAAGATCCAATTCTGCCTTATCTCTTGTCCTATCTACTTACCCAGAAGGCTGGAATTTGCTCCCTTCCTGCCTCTTCTTCCCTTGCCCATGGCTGCTGCCTGTAAAGGCAGGTACCTGTGCTTGCACACTGCTGTAAACTGCTCAGGTACAGGATGAGTGCCTTGAAAAGACAATGCTTAGGTTGGACACTGGGTTTCTCTGCTGAGCCTCACCACTGCTGAGCAGAAGCCTTCTGAGCCAAACTCTCCAAAGGCAGAGACGTGACTTCAAATGCCAATCTGTAAGGTAAAGGGCTATACAAGACAGCACGTGGGCATCTCACAGACAAGAAGTACTTTGTCTTCCCAGTGCTTGAGTGAGTTTTGGAAAAATTGCTCTATTTCACAAGGAAAAAGCAAGGCAGAAGGGTAAATACAAATGACTCTCTCCCATGGGCCATGTCCAAGGCCCAGACAGGAACCGAACCTGGACTTGCTAAGTCCCAGGGCTACATACATCCTTCGAGCAGGGTGACTGGGGACAAAGGCACTCTTAACTTTTCGATGCATGCAACATGCTTATGATTTCCACTTGCCACCACCCCTCTTGTCCGTGTTACCACACTCCACATCTCCCAGGGACCTAGAAACTCGCTCATAAATCATGCTGCTTAAGAAAAGGAAACAAGCTCACAGAAATGCAGGTGCAAAAAGCTGTTTCCTTTCACAAACCAATGTGTTTCTGGGCACAGATGGCTGCATGCATAAAGATGACAGGTTCACGATCAAAGGCTATTTTTGAAGATGTGGGCCTATCTGCAATGACATCAGGAAGCAAAGAACTAGAAAGCACACGCCTCTGACCTCAAATGGAAACAAGATCGTCAGCTGATAAATACTCCACCAAGAGACCCCTTGGCAGGTCTAATGCCAAGTTTCAGTAAATGTTATTTTGTTGACTGGAAAGACTGAAAGCAAGGCCAGAAGAGAACGACCTACTGCTGATGAGCTTTTTCATCACCTGCACTGAAAGCTGAAGAGAAAAGCAGCAAGAATCCAATCTCTTTGCAAACACTCTGCTAGCTTGGCACAGTCAGATAAGAGGAAGCAGAGCTTGTGTGGAAAAGTACATGAGCACATGTTGCTGTCAGCTCTCCTTCAACCATTTCAAAGCGCTTCCCCCACTCCCCCCATACCATGACACAGCAGCACTTCCTGACAGATGTCCAGAGGATCCCACAATGACCACAGCATCCTGCTGCCCCTCTTAAGAAACTGGCCCAGGGCTGCAGAGCATGAGAGCCAAGGGCAGATTTGCCAAGCTCTTGTGATCTTAGAGCTGAAAAAGTCACAGCTGGACCTAGTCAGAGAATTCCTGAATAAATGATTTCTTGCTGGGAGGGGGAGGGAAAAAGCAGATTTGGTGAAACAGAAACTTTTGGCAGAAGCGTACTGGTTGTGGTGAAATGTCAGCTGAAAGATGTTTTTGGTTGGACTTTCTAATGGTGAAAACATGATGCTGGGGGAATATCCAAGTAGCAAGGAAGGAGCTCAGATCCCTAGGATACAAGATACTCTTGTCCAATCCTATTCTCTCCCAAGTCAGACAACACTGACCTAATACTGAGCAGGTTAGTGACCAAACCACCACCAACCTACACTGTGGCTCTGACAAACTCAGCCACCAGAATTGCCCCACTTTAAATGACAGAGATCTAGTGGAGGATACCTCTAAATAGGTACACCAGGCCAATGCAGGCATTCTTCTCTTCTCTTGGAGACAGGTGAAGGGGAAAAAGGCTGGATTTGTCTTGAGTTTGCTTTTTAAATCTTCTGTTTTCTACTACATGAAATCTTCACTTCCTAAGAAAACTCTTCCCTGTGTAGCACTAATCAGATCATGTAACCACCAAAAGATGAAAATGGCCACAGGGGCTAGAAGTCTCCTGTCTCACTCAAGCAGGTTTACTATGACATTTTTCATTTCTCACAAGCCAAACTATGTGAAATGCTGCTCTCAGGTGCAATTTCTAGGCAGGACACTGGAGACGAGGATTTCAATATTTTAAGGACTTTATTTAATGCCTCTAGCTAGCTTTTCAAGACCAAAGGATCAGAAAATAGCTTAAACCTGAGCAGACTAACAATGCAAGAGAAATACTGAACATCTTGACAGGCTCTGAATTTATGACTGAAATTCTGAGGATTGAAAGAATATCTACATTTGAGTTCAGACCCACTACTGATGTGAGAGGCTTCAGTAAACAAATGCTATGAAGAAGAGAAAAGCTATTACTATTTTACAGGAGAACTGAACTTCAGAAATGTCCTGGATGCATATAGCATCAGTCTTAGCCACACCCCATAGCTCCTACCTACTGCAACTGCAGAGCAGTTTCAACCACCCCATCTACTCTGTGCTACAAGAGACCAGCAGCATGTTTCCTGGCCAGACAGACCAGCTCAGGAGGCCAGCAGTAACCTCATTTCTTGCAGGCACACAGTTCACCCTGAGTGCTCTGGGAATTTGCACCAAGGTGTCTAAAGGGCTTGAGACCACATTTGCTGTCCCCACCCTGCAGCCATCCACAGCCTGTTGTGCCAAAAGCCATCAGGGTTTATCATCACACGCATGTGTGTGGTGGCTGAGGGGAGGACAACACCAGGGCAGAGCAGACAGCTGCAGAGGAAGCAACTGCTACTGGCAGCAACCACTAGAATTACTCCTGCACTGTTCTCCCAACAACTTGCAGGGGCATCGCTGAGGGCTTGGAGGAAACTAGTGATAAGGCAGAGGACTGCATGCAGGTCTGCCAGCCTGTGCCCTTGCTATGAGAACACAGCCAGTCCTGCACAGAAAGCCTTGCACTCATCCTGTACCAAAATCAGAAAGCAGAAAACCTCAACTACTGCTGAACTGGACTTGTTCAAGGTTTAATGGGGGGAGAGCACCAGGGAAAACCCCTCCAGGCGGCTGCATCAATGTGCTCAGCACAACTCCCAAACCGTCACAACTGCTTTCACATTAAGTGACTCAATATGAAAACATGATCCGTTATCGCTGGCCCTTAAGCAATGGGACAGGTTTCCCAGCATGATGACAGCTCTCTAGTCTGCAAGGAAGCAGCAAATCAGACCTAAACAGCTGGCTTTTGTTCCCAGAATCGTGAAAGTCTATCAACATAAATTCATGAAGCAGGAGATTTTCCTCCATTTAAATTGTTTCAAGCAAGCAGGCATTACTGCATGCTACAGTTTGTTGCTATACATAACCCAGTCTCCTTTGTATATAAGCAAAGGGAAGGAAATCTTTCCAAGGTTCTCTTCCTGCAGTTTTTGCTTCAATTGTTTCATCAAGGAAGGGACTGTCACTGGTGTTAACATGATGGCCCACAAGTGGCATCTATGGCCAGCCCTCATGAGCTATTGACTGACCCAGCAAAGCATGAAAGCAGTCGCTACAGAAGCTCTGTATCACTTCTGAGTCCCTGCCAGGATCTGTCCTGCCAAGTCCTCCTGTCAAAGCACGGAGGTGCTCAGATTCCAGGAATCTGTCTGCAATCCAAACCCTATCTCCTGTCTCTTCCAAAATCCAGCAGCTTCATGTTTGGCAACTGCCACTTTTCAAAGCCAAAGCACCTGATGATATATGTATCTACAGAGCTAAAAGCAAAAAAAAAAATATCACACCAATCTAACATAGCACTCATTTAAAAAATGCACCTTCCTTTGTGCACAGAGAAGAGCAAAACTGGCATTTCAACCACACATGCCTGTTTCACAAGGTAGCAGGCACAGCCAAACCGGTCCTTAGATACACCTTCTAAAAGCATTACAGTAGCACCTACGTTCAGACAATCAACGTTGCAATTCAGATTACCTGCTGCCCAGAGCTGGATTCCTATACTATCAGTGGAGATAACTGTCCCAGATCTGCCCACATAGACACCAACTTGTTCTGCTGTCTTCCAAGGAGAAGAAAATGCAAAAATGCAGACAAAGCTTGCCTGTGCTTGCCCAAAACATCATGTAGACATGTGCCACTGTCATATTTGGCCTTGTTTTTTATTTCAGGCGATAAATCTTCCACAGTATCACAGAGAACTCTTACTTTATCTTGGAGTTTTGTACTCTGTATCCACACTGCCAGAGTGACAGAATGGGGAGCTGCTCTTCCGTGAGACTAGGTGCGTCCTACCAAACCACAGACTTTCGGCAAACTCGAGAAGAGGAAGCTGGGAGTCTCCCCAACCCTTCTGGTGCTCAAGCTAGCATGGAGACAAGTTGCACAAGAGGCTGTGCTCTTAAAAGGAGAAGCAAAAATCAATCCTTCACAACTTTTTTTGACACCCTGTTCCAGCACTGACACCGCTTTATAAATGTGAGCAGGGACGGTGCCAATTAAACTGTCTCCTCCTCTCATCTGTCAAATAACAATTAAAAAGTGCTACATTTGCATTTCTAACATGTTTCTGCTTGCTAGCTGTCAGAGGAGCTGCTCTGAAGAATGGCTGGCGTGCAACACAGCAGGGGCAGCAGAGAGCTACAGAAAATCTGATACTTGCTATCTCTGGCAACAGATAACCAACTAGAAATAAGAAGAGAGTTCTCCTCTTGGTTATTGTAGACCATGAAAACATATTGCAATGCATTCCCTTATTGCTTTGTCACCACTGGTCAGGTACAACTGAAAAATCTGATTGCATTAACACCTCTCAAATACTTCATGAAAACACATCCCAGTGCTCAGAAACCACAATTTATACCAGTAGATCATCTTTTATAAACTATCCACCTTCTCATGCCCCGATGATTTATTTTTCCTCATACTTTGCAAACAAGTTGTTCTTATTTCTGGCTTTGCACTCACCTCAGTAACGTTCATCACTTTGATTGCTGCCAGCTGCCCAGTCTTAACATGGCGACCCTGGGAAAACAACACAAGACTGTAAGGAGAACGTCTATGCAAGCTATGTATACAGTAACAAATTGGGCAAACTGGGCTTGAGCACTTGCTTTCAATCATGTACCAACCACCAAGGCAGTCAAATGTGCACACTCTACAATCATTATTAAACAACAGATACCTAGTCTAAAATTACCAATTAGGTGGCTAGTTTTTGAAAACAATGCTAGGAAAAGGGAGGTAACAGGGAATAAAGCTATTAGAAAAGCAAACTCCATACTGAAACCAACAAGATATGATTCACAATATTAGAAATGCAACTTGCTGCAAATTGCAGCTTCTTGGCTTGGTCAGATCAAGTTGCTCAACAGATGCTACGGATGCAGTCTTTTGCCATGATAACCAACACTAATCTCACAATGGACAACAGTATGAAAACATCTGTATGAACTGCGCATTGGCTACATGTCCTAACTCCTCACTTCCATCAAATGTTCAGAACTGGGTCTGAAGCTTTGAGATAGCAATTTTGTTCCAGAAATAGTAGTGCCTGCAAAGCTGTATATTGAAATAACTGACATCAGTTAAGTAAGCTATCGGAAATCAGGAAATCGAATATGAAATGCTGCAGTTTGCAGACAAAATGATTTGCAGGTGCAATTTACACCTGCAAAATTAAAAGCCGAGCTGATGTCATTTTAAAACCCAGGTCCTATCTGCACAAAATTGCATATGAGTGTTATTTCTAAGACTAAGCAATTTTGCATAAAAGAAAAATGATTCCTGGTTCTCAGGCGATAAGTCATAGTCATTTCTTTTACAGAAAACTAAATTCTGCTGAGTTTTTGTATATTTATAAAGTATCTTCTTTCTGTGGAATCATAGAATGGTCTGGCTTGGAAGGGATCTTGAAGATCATTTAGTGTCTCAGTCAGGTTTGCTCAAAGCCCCATCCAACCTGGCCTTGAAGTCTTCCAGGGATGAGGCAGCAGCAGTCTCTCTGGGCAACCTCTGCCAAGGTCTCACTATCCTTATAAAAGAATTTCTTCTTTGCATTTACTTTCAACCTTTCAGCTACAAGCCATTGTCCTATCCCTACATGCCCTTGTAAAAAGTTGCTCTCTAGCTTTCTTGGAGGCCCCTGCAGGAACTGGAAGGCTGCTGTAAGGTCTCTTCAGAGCCTTCTCTTCTCCAGGCTGAACAACCCCAACTCTCTCAGCCTGTCTTCACAGCAGATGGGCTCCAACACTCTCATCTCCCTCAGCCTGCTGGCCATGCTGCTTTTGATGCAGCCCAGGATATGATTGGCTTTCTAGGCTCAAGAGTACATCAGTACATCGATGGGACATGTTGAACTTCTCGTTAACCAACAGCCCCAAGTCCTTCTCTGCAGGGCTGCTCTCCAGGAAGCACTCCTGGGATTGCAAAGCCTTTTCTCACAAACTAGAATGGTAAGATTTCTATATTATCACAAACCTCAGGAGGAAGACAGAAGGGGCTCACCCTCATCAGGCCCACAACACAGACACAGCACCGTGGCTGAGGGCAGATGGGCAGTGAGGAGTGTTAGCCTGATAGATGTTTGGTCAGCATCCATCCCAGCTGACGTCAACCCCGGTTAGCTACCTTCCTCTACACAGCCACGGCTTCTTTGTTGGAGGTCACTGTTTGCAAATGTTTCCAGGCATTGAATGTCTTGGCAATATAGTGAGAGAGAGCCTTCAACAAAACACAGTCATGCTAGACACTCTGGCACCCTGACTGAACTCCAAAGGTTGTCTGGAGTCAATTATGCTGACAATTCCATGTCTCCAGCCATGAAAAGCCCATCAGGATGAGTCTTTCCTGGGCTGCCATACGTTCTGCCGAGGAGGATGTCAAGAATCAATATTGATTTTCACAATTACAGTGAAGCATGGAGAAGTGCTTCTTTATTGAAAAAAAGTGAAGCAATACTAGGCTACTATTGCACTCAGTATTGAATAGTCATCAGAATAAAGAAGGAGGAAAGGCTGGCATTCAGTTTTGATTTCAAAGCAGGATACGTAATCAAACCATCCCTGAGTGCAAACCTGCTGCTCTCATTCACTGTCACCATTGAAAACTGGAGTACTAAATACCTTCAAAAGGCTTTTGTTTTGTGGGTCATGATTCTTCTTTGCACAAACCTGTCCCCATTAACTGAGATGTGCAACTCAATCCTGCTTCCTCACTCCTAAAAACTTCCATAACTGTAGCTGGGCTGACTGATGGACCAGAAGAGCTCAGTCTGTGCAGAGAGGGCAAGATCATGCCCTGTGCCATTGTCTAGTGCCCTTTCTTCCCCACACTGCACAGTTACCACCAGCCTGAGCTAAACACATCAGGTTGCATCCAATCATCCCTCTGCAGAGGCTCACCAGCAATAAATACTCTCTGACTGGGTAAAGCAGCCTTTACATGAAGTAAATTCTCTCAACCACACACACTTTGCACCTTTATGTTCTTTTAGGCCCCTTTATCCTGGAACAAAACAAGACGGTGGCTCAATTCAGCAGAGAATCCAAACGCTTCTGAAGGGGCCCAAAAATCAAGGAACAGTAAAACTTTGTTCCTATTGGTTTGCTCAAATTCTCAACAATTTATTTTCAACAACTGTTATCACACCTTTTGTAAACAGCCTACCACATTTCTTGGTTGTATTAAGCTGAACAACCTCATTTTCCCTCACCTGCACGTTTGTGCAGGGTAATACAGAGAGCTGCAGGTTAACCTCATGAAAATGCTGAAACATATCTATGTATTTAGATCTGCCTTTCATCAATTATCTAAAAGGGATGAATCAGTTTAAAAGTGTGTGTGTACATATATATATATATATATATATATATATAAAGTATCTTGGAGATTGCAGCTAAATATGTATCTACAGCTATATATCTATGTAAAAACATTTTCATCATGAGATACTAATTTTATTGCCACCTTGGCAGATTTATTTCAGATTAGAGATGTACATTTTCTCAAAGGAAAGGATTTATTGTTACCATAGAGCAATACCTCTCAAAAGTCTCTGCACCTGCTAATATATGCAGCAAACCATCTGACATCATCCAAACATACACAAATAAAACCTTTCCTTTAAACATTGCCAAAGGAAAAGGTTTAGTTAGTGGAGATAACACAATCAGAGAACCCTGGAGACATCCTAGCTTTTATTCCTTCTCCTCCCAAGAACTTCACTATTCTGTTAGTCGTGAAAAAAAGGGGCTGAAGCAGTCACCTAACTGCTCATCCAAACACCAGCAATCCCTATAAGCAGTGGTTGCACACTGGCACCCTATTTAACTCTGCACCACCAGCCAAAAAAGACAGTGAGTTACTGCAAAGCTTCACACTAAGAAGGCTAAAGATTTCAGAGGACATGCATGTTCACATGGAGCAGAACCATTAATGCCTGTGTATCTTATTCAAGCAGGGTAACATGCTCCATGTTACACTTGCTTTAATGCACAGACAACAACTGTGCTGGCAATTCAGAAACAAAAATAATAAAATAACAGCTTTCTCTCCTTCATATTGGTTTTTCAAACCATTTCGAGTTCATTTTCGTTGACATCTCTAAAAGGAGTAAACCAGCCCTGGGCTTCTTGTTAACACACTGAGGCTACTGCTAAATAAAGAAAGGTTTCAGGGCCTGGCCCCTTATTTTTTTCATTTATCAATAAATCTCAGAGGTTAGCCAGAGTTCATGGGAACTCACACATTGCTACTTCTGCTGAAGCCACAAGGTTTGAATTGTTTTGAGAAAGGTGGTGTTTTGATTTTTCTGTAAAGCTCCTAGGAGCAACTGGCTGTTTTAACTGTTTCCCAACCAAATGAGATGTACAGATTCCTTTACTTCCAGTGATGAGACATGTAGAAGTTTGTCTTTTTTTGATTGAATGGAAAGAAGAAAAAGAAGCATTGCCCTCCCAGCCCTCTGTGCAATCCACCATTGTTTATGCTCTCCAGATCCTTAAAGGGAATTAGCCTGTTGCGATTCAAGATCCTTCATGGCACATTTCCTCAGAAACTGGACAGAGGGAAGGAATGGTCTGTGGGTCACTTCCCTAAAAAAAGGGTTTAAACTTTTACCCAAATGAAAGAGAGAGCAGGTTTAAACTCTAGAGAATGCAGCCAAAATATCCAACAGCCTTCTGCAAGTCATCCATGTTCCTACCCAAGAGTATAGCATTAAACCCTATCAAGCTCATACACAGCTGAGACATGAACAATCCTGAAGCTGAATGACTTTCTAAAACTGAAGTTCCTGCCTCTACTTTGATGAGGTATCTAAGCTGGAAGAAATCTTGCCATTAGCTCTGAGTCCAGCTAAATTCCTGTCTCCTCCAGAAAACAGTTGTGCATAAAGTCTGTTGCAGTTGCCAGTAAGGCACTATAGTAACATTCATCAGACCCAGAGCCAGCATACACATTTTTCAATACTGCTCATTGCAGCCACATTTGTGGAAGATGCCTAATGCCAAAGATCTGGTTCTGATGAGCTCCAACTGTGCATTATCTTTGCAAGGAGATATACACGGAGTAGGACAGATCGTTCAGTGTGATTTCTATTGGATGTATATTTACCTTTCTGTTTCAATTAGATAAAGGAACTGCTTATCTATGCCCTCTACTGAGGGTCAAGGCATGTATTCTTTCTATTTACATCAGACAAGAGTATCAGCATTAGTGGTCAAGATAATAGCTGATGAAGGGCTTTACATGAACTAAGTATATTTACAAAATGTTGTGTTCAGTCACATAGAACACCTTTTCCTGTTAGGTGCAAACAAAAACTCTGGGCAGTCCCTGGCTTGGGCCACAATTACAACCAGAGAGGCAAGGCCGCACCCTCACCCCCCTGAGACTGTAAGGCTGCAGGTCACAGGCAGAGAGCTTGGTTTGATAACTTCCCCCTAGACCTCTCTTCCTAAAGAGGACAAAACTCCCATCAGCTTCCCTCCCCATATGCAATCCAACAGATTTGAAGTGGACAACTGCAAGCCCAGACTCAAGCCAGCTGTCCTGCTGGAGTGCTGTGTGCCATGCCAAGGCAGCCCACGGCAGTCCCATCACACGCTTCCTTTCTGGCAACAGGCACTTGTTAATGGCCACGTGTTTCTGAGTCTGTCTGATGTTGCTGTCCCCATTTAACCGCAGCAGGAAAAAGTGCACGTGAAGGGCAGGGACTGCCTGCTGCAGGACACCAAAGCAGAATGAACCTGGTGGGTTTGGCTATGCAAAAGTCTCCAACTGTGTCCATGTCCTGTCTGCAACCAGGAGCATGACCTCACTTTTCTCCCCTAAAAAGCAGTATTTTCAGCAAGGTTGTGGTGTCTATCTGTAGGGATACCTCCCAGATGCCAGAAGCCTTTGACACATGCCAGTTTGCGCCTTTGTGTCCATGCAGAGGGCAATTTCACTTCAAACACATTGTGCATGCACATGTGCAGCACATTTACACTGTGCACAGAGACAAACAGTTCGCATCTGCCCAAGGCTGCAGGACTCCTGGGTGACCTTTCACAGTACTGCCTGCCTGTGTAATCCAGAAAGCTGATAGATACCACAAACTTAACTCCTGGGACCTTCTCTGGATATTGAAAGTTTGTATTTGGATGCAAGATCTGGCTGTTGGAGGTGGAAGACTCTGGACTCTCACCCACAACCATTTAGTTTGGGATAATCAAAGCAGGCTTCAGTCACTCTTTGGGAGCGAGGTGAAGGCACAGCTGTTTTGCTACAAGCTCTTACCGAAAGTGAACTTCAACAAGTGGGTTTCCTGTTCAAAACCCACTTTTTTGTTTGAGCCCATCTTGGGTAAATCTGCGTGGCCCTGCGGTTGCTGGTGGGCTGCCAGCTCAGCCTTCTGAAGGATGGGACCCCACCCTTTTGCCCCTCTCCTCTCCACCCTTTCCATCCTGGTAACACAAGGAAAGCCTTTAAGAGATTATGCATCAAACGAACAATGCTCCACACAGGGATCCAGGAAACCCTATGTCCTATGCCACATGACCTTAACAAAGTCACGATCCTTCTGTTTCCCTTTCCACCTATACAGGGCTTTTCTACTTAGACCCAGATCTTTAGAAGAGATGAGCAACGATTGCTATCACCAGCCTGGGAACACTGCAAGCAGGCAAGGGCAGCCTCCCATGCAGCTGCAGTTTGCTCCTCAGAACATGCTGGCTGGCTAGCATGGCAGGAGGAAAACCCCAAGAACATAAAACCTGCAGGTAGGCTGCTCTTGCACTGCAGTTTAGACATAGATGCTGTTTTACAGCATCTGGTTGCTCACAACAGAGATCCTGCTGTCCCTTGACTAATGTAAACAAAAGGACAGCTTGCACAGCTGGGGCTGTAGTGTTTTGGTGCTGAGAAGTGTCACCCAAGGACACAGTTTATAGGACAGTTCTATCAGGAAGACCAGTGTGTAATCCTTGCCTCAGCAACTAGTATCAATCAGCGACTGGTACCGCTGTAGTCATGGTTGCAGCTCTTCAGCTAAAAATACAGCCATAATGCAGAACTTGAAATGGGACAGGAATAAATTCCAAGGAAGAAGTTAAGGGTTTGGAAGCTTATAGCTTGTTTTTGTTAGTTAATGGTGTGAGGCAGAGCTCAGGGTCAGTCGTGCACTGAATACCAGCACTGGATTTCAGAAATGATCCACTTCATTGTAAACCATAACATGCAACCCACAACCAGTTTTGATAGTTTAAAAAAAAAAACCCCACCAAACAAAACCCCCACCACAACATACACTGGCCTTGGACATGTACCAGTTTCAGAAAGACTGTTGTTTTTTTAAACACTCATGAAGAATTCAGGACTCCAGCCAGGTGGGACTGAGGCTATAATTTTGATTACAGCTTCATCCTTTTAATCATGTAACTCAGGCTGAAAAAGCTTCCTTTGATTGACATTATAAAGTTTTGGTGGCACTTCTGTCACAATGTCTCTGGATGTCTGCTGTATTTTGGGGTTGTAAATCAAAGAATTGTAACATCCACCCTGAGCATTTGTTCTCCTCTTTGTGATACTGGGAGATGCTAAGATTTTGAAGCCTGGGCCTTGTTCCAGGTCATCTCTAGGGTAGCCCTCAGCTCCATCTCCCAGCTGGAGCACACCCTTTCCTTGTAAGCGACTGCTTTCACGCCAGCAGTGCAGGATGCAGGACTTGCGTAAAACCACAGCCCAGCTGCATTGCCTAAATGCTGACCATGTGGGTGCAACACATTTACCCTTTCACCCCCACATCTGGCACACTATTTCCAGACCTAGCTGCATTTCCCCTTCCCTGTCCTCCATAAACACCCTCTTTTAACTGCAACAGGGTAGCTTTCTCTGCTTTTAACTGTACTATTGAGAGGAAGAGCACACAGTAGATCACAATGAGCTCCTGAGGTTACTGCTTCAGCAACATAAAGATCCTCCATTGCTCTCAGACTATCCAACATTCGAAACCACCAGTCAGTCCCTGAGGTTGTAACGGGACTATTTGATTGACTTCAACTTATTGTTGCCTTCAGAACTGACAATAGGTGTCTTCCTTCCAGGGAAAGCAAAGCATGGCATCTGAAGACTACAAAGTGTATCCTCCGTGTCCACAGC
Organism: Urocolius indicus; assembly: GCA_013401255.1. Taxonomy (NCBI): domain Eukaryota; kingdom Metazoa; phylum Chordata; class Aves; order Coliiformes; family Coliidae; genus Urocolius; species Urocolius indicus. The sequence continues at coordinate 39,527 of WBNH01000290.1, read as the reverse complement.
TGGTCACAGTGTGAACAACATAAAAAATAATACACTGTAAGTAATCAAGACATGCTTTTCCTATATGCTAGTTCTCACTCTATCACTAGATACGTTTCAAGAAGTTAATTGAGATTTATCACTTTCAATATAGACCATACCAGGAAGCTGAAGACTTTTTAGCATGCCTCAGAACTCGGATGGTAAAACATTAACAGTAAAATCTACCACGCCTGCACAGAGATACAGAAAGAATTAAAGTTAATTAACAAAGCTGAGTCCACTTGGAGACAAAGCATGTTACATTAATAAAGATGCATCAGAGAGACAATTTATAAAGAAATTTAAAATCAAAAAGATGAATTAAAAAAGTTAGCAAATTTATACAGCAAAAATTACTTGAATTCAGTGAAAACCAAGTTCCTCTCCTAGCAAATACCACTGCCCTATTTCTGTGCAGAACAGGTCCTTCTATCCCGCTCGTTGCTCCTCTCCCCAGTCCATCTCAGAAGTGGGTACTTTGCACTCAAATTGAAAATATTAGTTTTATTAAAGTTTTTTTTTTTTAGATTTAGTTTTAGACACTTCAGGGCTAAGATGTTTAAAAAAATGATCAGGAATTTCTCTCAGGGCTCTTATTTGTGTCATATACTTGAACAAACAGAAATATCACTGTAACCCTTAATGCTATATACAGCTACGTTGGCAGTGGTACAGGAAGACTTCCTATTTACTAAAATAGCAACATGTTAGACAGGAGAGAAGCTTAAAACATCTAACTTCTATTCATCACTTAAAATTCTCCCTAAGTCCACCCTGGCTACAAGGGAGGGATAGATACAGGTCATTTCAATGTTACCAGATCAAACAACCTTGACCTCTGGAAGGAAAAGGCAGTTTTTCACCCTGACTGCCACCATCTGTACCACAGCCCTCATGAACTGTAAAACCCAAGAGGCACCAGAAGCAGTTTTTCTGTCCAGTTTTTTTTTTTTTCAATCCTTTCAGTTCCTATTTCCTCCCATTGTACAAGTGGAAACGCAGATTGTTTGCTTTGCCTAATGTTTGTCTGTGTCTGACTGTACACCAGTGGGAAAAGAAAACGAAACAAAGGAACAAATTCAAACCCTTTTGCAAACACATACTTGAGTATCTACATTTTTGTACTGTCAATATGTTCAGTTGATCAGATTACCACCCTTATATAAAACATGAACCACTCAAGGCTACTGCATGCTTGTGTAAGACTGGATTAGAGAATGATCTTTTGGGATTCTGAAACATGTCCCCAAAGAGGACATTCATGCTGTGATTAGCAACATCAAGCAAAGCACTAAGCACTTTTGAAAATACCATGCTAGCCATATTACAAAGAAAAGGAGTTTTGTCTCCTACTTACTTGAAACAGGCAGTGTCTGCAGCAGAACATTCCATGTCATCTACATCTCCATGATAATTTGGAGGGAAGTACCAATTCCTGTGGCTTCTCCTTATTTGGCTAACATGCAAACATGATGCTTCAGATATCCTATTGCTATTTGAAGCTTCTGAACAATGTGCAAGAAGGAAGATCATAAGCATTCCTCTTGGGGCAGGTAAAAACAGGGTAGTCCTTGGTGGGTAATAGTGAGAAGTTGAGTGCTGCAGCACACAGGGTCAGCACTGGTTGGAGATAGAGGGTTATTGAAGGAGCAGCTACTCCTGGTGGTTAACAAGACTCCCACAGACTTTAACCTGGCCCAACCTGTATCTGCAGCTGGAGATAATTCAGGAAGGTCTGAGAGGAAGACAAGAACTGAAGTTCTAGCTGTCCTCTGTTCAGCAAGTCATCCAAGTGCTTGACTTTAGAGGTAAGTGCAAAGTCCCTTAATGGGAGCTGCTACCAGCAAGGGAAGAAAAATAAACACTTTAAGGCCATATGCGAGTCACAAGAGTAACTCTGACAGCAGCACAATGAATGGGTGGAAGTCTGAAAAGCAGGCTGTGCAGTTATCCCCTTATCCTCACACTTCATTTATTGGGACATAAAACCTGGTTTCTTTGAGCCTTAACTTCAGCATTTGCACAACTAACAGTTTCAACAGCCTTGCTATTCATCATGGGCTTTGGCATTTGTCATACCTCTTAACGTCTGTTGAAACACACTGTTGGGTTTCCATCCTCAGACACCCCATCATGGCTCACTGCCCCTGCCAGGAGTGCAGAGGCTTTGCAGACACAGGTGGCTTACTTCTTTTAATGGGTGTTCTGCCTTCAGGAAGCCTGGGCTAGTGGGTCTATAGAGACCCATCTGCTCTGTGCAGGGTGGTGTGGATGCAGGTCAGCAGGGATGAGGGGTGTTTGCAGCCCCACGGCTGCTCTTGCTGTGAGCAGGAGTGTTGAGACAGCCCTGGAACAGAGCCAGTCCTGCTCAGTGCCTGGGGAGTGCAGCAGTGATTTATGACAGCAAAGGTCTGCCACGCTGAAAGTCTATTCATCCAGAAAAATAAACAGTTTAAGAAAATAGCCCCAGCTTTTGGAAGACTCACGCTGCAAACCAGGGCCTGCTGAGTAGTTAAGTGTAGGAACAGGTACAAATCCCTCCACCTCAGTGAATTTTCACTGCCTGACTCACGTACATCCATCTACAAAAATACAGGGCACTAGAGAAAAAAAATCTACACTCAGCACATCTCTGCTGGATGAAGTCACAAGCAGTTAAATGTGTCCCACTAGCCCCATCCTGCTGAAAGGAAGTCGGGGCTGGACTGTAGGAGCTCAGCTGATGGGTGGCCTGGCTGACAGAGCAGCAATCCCTCAAAGGAAGGGTTTTTGGCTTACCATCACCATGAAGCTCTGAAGGTCAAGCTGCACACAGCAATTACAAACCTCATGTTATGAAAGTCATGTTTAAGTAACGCAGCCTTCCCAGATTCATGCTAATAAAGGCTTTATTAGCCTTCTACCTCATATAAACATAACTTTGCATGCACATTAAGCTCTCAGTAATCACATCACTTAACTTTAAAAAGACCTTCATCATTCCTGTGTACAGTAAGTGTAAAACAGTTGAATTTTCTCTTGCATATAATGCAGAACATGGACATGGTTCTGTATGGGTTAAAATCTTGTTGCTGTTTTTTTTTCCAAAAGGCTTTAAAGCAGGTATAGTACACAGCTTGGACTACAAATTCCCACCTAGGTGGTAAGACCTACAACCACCTTAAAGGTGATTTACTTTTTCATTCCAACTGAGCTGATATTTTTCTCACAGGGGTTGCAATGCCATGTGGGTATGAATCTCTCTGCAGATGGCTGTGTGAGAAAGCACGTGCGGTGCTGCATGGGACTGCCCAGTTTGGCATTAAATGGGTTTCTCTTAGGGTCTTTGGGATTTCCTTTAGTAATCCATGGCAAATATCCTCCCTACAACTCTCTTCACCTGAGGTGAATCCTGAAGTCAAAAACTCTACTGATTACTGCTGTTGAGTTCAGCAGATCTGAGGTTTGCCTAGGGAAAGGTTAATTTTTTTTTCCCCCACATACATAGAAAAGCCTTCACACAGAGCGTTTAGCTGAGGAAAAAAAGAGAATCTACTCTCAGAGCCTTTTCATTTGGCTCCATTTAATGCATCCTCTCCAAAAATAAAAAGGGAGCTAATGGACACAATTAGTCTGAGAGAAAATATATTAGTGTCCAGATTTCTGAATGAGCTCTGTAAAGAGATGAGCTACATGGCACTGATCTCACAGCAGCAGTCAGTTCCTATTTCCTTCCAAAATCCTATTGGCCAGATGGTCCACAAAACTCAAGGGAAAATTACTTAAATGTTTGGAAAGGTTTTCAGTATTAAGCTGGTCTCCAAAATTAAACCAGACTACTCTTCTAATTATTCTTTAAAGTAAAGTATACCTTGCCTTTTAAATTAAATTAAGAAGGATCGGTGCTTCCAAATTCACCTTCCTAAAGCAAAAATATGAATTAGAGAAGAGGCTTGGTGTTATTTTTTTTCTAAACTGATCTAATCAGTATCGTAAAGCAGAAGCTCAGCTGGCAAAGGTTCTCCTCTCAAGTAAACTATAGGTCAGATGTGTACTAACAGTTCCTGAACAGCTATAAGCAATTATTGTTCAACACTCTATCTTCCAATTTTCTGTGTTACTTGTAGGAATCGAAGTCAATCACAGCAGAGAAATGAACAGTGAGCTCTTGAAAGGCAAAAAAATTAAACACATCCCTGCAGAATAATTTGAAGAAAATGGCTAAACACATTACAGCTGAAGAACTCAGAGCCTTAAGCAATGTAGAATAGCACAATTATCAGCATGTATGAAGCAAAGGCTAACACACACAGCTAACCAGTGGAACAATCGGTCACAAAAGGGACCAAGAGTTTCCTGCAATTAACCACTGAACAGCTTTGCCAGACTTTGAAACTCTCATCTCTTTGCCTTGTCCTGTTTAAACCACCCATGGTAATTTTATACAGTGTAAGGCGAAGCAGTGCACTGTATAGTGAGCTATGGATTTGTGTAAAACAAATGCAGAGCCCCAGGACAGGCTGGGGAACCCCCTACTCTCCTCTGATGCACTGCTGGCTATGCTTCCAAGCAGTTCCCTGCAGGACTTCCCACCAACAGCTACTGCTGGTTTCTCCTTACACTTGGGTTCTTGCACACAATTCTGGATCCACCAATGTCAACAGCAGTTTCTGCTGTTGAACGTGTTGGATCTGAACTTGACCCATAAAAGGGTCACATTTCTCAAAGAGAACAAATCTCACTTTGCACCAAGTTTTCCACTAAAAAAGTGTACATACCCAATGCTTCCTTTGTTGGAAAAAGGTATGGTCACCCTGACAGGGCCACAGGTTTGTGCTAGAGTACGTGACAGAAAGAATTAACCTGTGCCATTACTGCAGAGTGTCCCTGTGCGTAAAAGTATCTGACAACCTACTGCACTGCTACTTCCCAAGGTACACTGCCTACTATCAGTCTCTTCATAAAGCTGCAGATGAAGGCTAGACAGAAACAGAGAACACTTGCTATCCACATTGATTACACATAAGTTTACATTCCCAAGCTTATAGATTTGACTGGATTCCCTTCATCCCAAATTTGTCAGTTGGTATGTCACGTGGAACTTTCTCAGGCAGCAATGGCATCTCTGTAAACTTGTACAACGCCAAATACAATGGGGCCCAAGGTATTGTAGACAAAAGTGCATGTACACACACACAGAGAGAGACATAACGTGTTCAAAACTGAACTCCACTGGTCCAGCCCATGAAACCAGAACATGGGACCACAGGGAGTTGCAAGCTTTCCTCCACTATCAAAGACAGAAGCTTAGCCAGGTTTCTTAAGAAAACGAGGTGTACGTGATTGTGCTGCCCTTGCATCCAACTGTGTTTTAACCTGTCAGCCTACTTCAACCCAAACTGACAGAAGTCTCAAAGATGACTCAATTCCTGTGGGCTTTGTGAAAATCAGACACAGAGACACCTCCATTCGTGGAGAGGAGGGCTCTCTCTTATGATTCAGTCTCAAACCCAGGTCTCATTTTCCAAGCTCTGAATCCTATCTGCTTCCTTTACCGTATACTGGCAATAGCCTGTCTAACCAGCTGCATCATATCACAGCGCAGCTGTCAAGAAAGATAGACACAATACAAAACAGCAAAACAACCTAGACATTCCACAAGGCATCCACTGAATGCCACCAGCTTGCTGGAGAAGCATGGAGCAGCAAAGCACCTGAAGTCTGGTTTACATACATAACGCAAGCTTTGAAACCAGCAGCTCTGCTTTAACATCTTCTAATCACATCCACCTTAAAATTGAAAGTTTAACCATTCACAAGTTTCAAAATAGCTTCCTGTTGCAGCATTTTTACATATTCTGTCATCCACACCCCTATGCCAAAATATACCACCAACAGCTCGTTGCTCAGTAGGATAAATCTGGTTATGTGCCAGAGGAAATGTTGCAAGGTTGGCTGAAACTCTCGGGCATTACCAATGCACATATTCAAATCACAGACATTTAGATAACTGGGTCTCTATTTCCATGTCTTAAAAAAAAAATAAAATCAAAGAGCATATGAAAACATCATAGCAGAGAACCTACCTCCCCAGTGCTTTGTATTGCCTTCTAGTTTCTGAACTTTTAGGTTCAGAGAGGGACACGGGATCACAGGGAGTTGCAAGCTTTCCTCCACTATCAAAGACAGAAGCTTAGCCAGGTTTCTTAAGAAAACGAGGTGTACGTGATTGTGCTGCCCTTGCATCCAACCATGTTTCAACCTGTCAGCCTATTTCAACCCAAACTGACAGACAGAAGTCTCAAAGATGACTCGATTCCTGCGTGCTTTGTGAAAATCAGACACAGAGACACCCTCATTCCTGGAGAGGAGGGCTCCAGAGTGGGCTCTGTGGCTTCCTACCCGACGTTGCCTGCCAGTTGGCAGCCCAGGGAGCACGTAGCAATCTGCAGTCAGCCATAGCACAGGCTACTGCTTGCCCAGAGGGCAGCTGGTAGCCACAGACAGCAACTGCTGCAGGGTCAGACGAGAGGGGGTGTAAGGAGTAAGCAGGGGCCATGGGTGTATGTGCTATCAGAGATCCTAAAGGACTCCACAAAGGAACTGGGACTGCTGAGGTCAGAGATGGAAGACTGGATAAGAAAGGACAGATTTGCAAGCAGTTGCATTTTGTTAGTTTTGCTATTTAGTTTTCCTGCAAAACTCAGGAAGTTTAAACAACTCTGGAATTCTCCTTGACACGCAAACCCATCTCTCACCAGTGCTTGTAGGCTACTGTCCTCTGGTTTTAGCATTAACATTGCAAAAGTGGGTTTATGTTTGCATTACCGAGGCTTACAGAAAACAGGTATTTTTGACATCTTTGCACACGAAAACAACTATAATCAGTAACAGAAGAGTTACAGAAAACTAAATACCTAACCAGAAGAGGCTCTGAAAATAGTCACTGAGTCACCTTTAGTTATTGGCTCCCCAGCACAGGTTCTTATTCGCCATTTACTCTGTAATCAAATGAGTGCAAGATGAGCATAAAGCACTAGCATGCCACTGTTAGCATTTTATATCCTCTCTGAATAGGTGAAACAAATGACATCATGTGCAAAGGACTGGAAAAAAACGAGGTTCCAAATAATTATTTTTAAAGACCTGATTTGCACACATGGTTTGACCCAGTTTAATTAGAAATGTATTTCCAGCTCAAGTTTGTTAAATGGGGACATGCTCACTGGCTGCAGCAATTTTGTTCATAATTTTCTTTTCATTAATCCAGCCACACTGGATATGATTTTCCAAAATACTCATTTTTCCGTAACTCCATCTCTGTCCATGTGGTTTCACAGTGGCTTTAACAGAAGAAGAGTGAGATTAACACCGAATTCTTTGCAAATTCCCATTTATTTCTGTTACCAGTTTTTTCTTCTTTTTAAAAGAATCTAGTTTAGTAAAGTCAGCAATCCATGCTGATTAAAAAGCTGGCTGGTGTAAACTTAATATTCAAACGTCTCATGAGCCAATGAGAACGGGGGTTTTATCACTAACTGGGGCGGCAAATGTTGTCCACATCCAGGGGTGGGTCCAGCTAGTGGTTTTGCCTTCTCAGCAGTCATCTGCAAGAACATGTTTCTGTGGCAAAGCAACAACCTTCTACCTGCTAAAGCTTCCTTTTGTTCATGCCAAGAAAAAAAAAAGAATCAAGAATATTAACGTAAGAAACTATTTTCTGCCAAACCTCAAGAGAGCTGTTGTTGTGCTTCATCACCAGCTCCAGGCACACACCCCGCTACGTAAGGACACCAGCATCCAGGCAACCCAGTCCAGAGCACGCGGGCTGGAAACGTGAAACCTCGGAAGCGTATCCGCAGAGAGGAACAGCTGCGCTGCTGGCAAACACGGATATGGCAAACACAGCATGGGGGGTGGGAGTAATGATGGAATTAGGATATACGAGATGATGCAGAGGGCTTTGCATCTCAAATGCTGCTTGCTAATACGGGTTCCTTCAGCCGGTGCTGATGCATAAACATGGATGGCCTCCTCGGAAGCCAGGATGGGCTTAGCAGATCATAACCAGCTCCTGGAAACACATCTAAAGAACCATGCAGTCAGCAGCTTGCCCCAGGGTGAGGAAAAATGCAGAACCAGCAGCTTCCCCCATTCTCCTTCTGGTCATGCTCCCAGTTTTATAAGGAAACCCCTGGGAATGAAAACATCAGGTCATCTCTGGGGACTTTTCATACCACACAATGACTATCGACAGTGGACAGCTTAGATAACAGGATACTGCGTAACGACAATCATACTGCTTGCTTGGCAACAAAGGAAGCCAGAAAGGAAGGAAATCCCACTGTTGGCATATGCTCCCGTCATCTGAGGGAACAACCAAGCCCTCTGGAGGTTTAGGCAGCGCTTACACACAAGATTCACCCAGCCAGGCTCCACATTAATAACCACAGTTTATATAGTTCAGTGTCATCTCCACCCCAAAGTGCCTACAATCCCCATCCAACTCTGGTCAGGCTCCTGTGGGAAGGCTCAGCCCTGCCTCCGTGGCCAGGCCAGCAGAGGTCAAGGCTGTCACAGTTGGACTTGAAGACCACCTCTGTAATATAAAAAAAAATTACTCTAATGTTAATAACATCAGAAATTTGTCTGTCAGAACTCTGCAATGCAAACAGTGCAGGGATACAGCAGCCACAAGAAGCTCAGAAAGCCAAATTTAATCTACTCACTATGACATTCAAACCCCATCTGCATGATAGATAGGACAAATGCCACACAAGCTCCAAGCATCACTCAGGGCTGATAAGGCTATTTTCTTTCATTCCTGGTCAGAGAACTGTGAATTTGGCAGAAGCAAGAAGCCAAATGACATCATGCACCCTAACCAGGAATTTGCTGTGACTATTTGAACAGTCACACAAATACACTAGGTGCTTTGCAAACATACACAGAAACCTGATCACTCATGCATGTCTGCATGTGGAGATCCCTGAGCCAACAAGGAAATACTCCAACATGCAAGTGGGGACAGAGGTCAAGCCTTCCACCAGCTGGGTACCTAAAACTCAATATGATGCAAAGAAAGGAAGAGAGGAACATTGGAAAGGGTGAATCCTGAATTCTCTCTAACCTTTATTCTCCAGCCTGTGGGATCAGAGACCTGAGTTTCCAGCCTTTGTTTTACAACTTCCTCTACACAAAACAGTTCTGACTGAAATTCTTCAAGTCTCAAAAAGAAGGGAAAGTTAGTGCATCTCTTTATTCAGTCATTCCTTCTCCATTTTCAGGCATATTTATGGAGAGCAGGCTACAATACATGTGGCTTTTCCAGATGCAACCTCTTTTTTCTGCCAAGGAAACCGTCCCAATTGGGCATTGAGCAATCTGCTCTGCCCTAGGCACGTGCACACCTACTTGACAGCATGTGAGCCAGGAGCTCCACACATTTGGGAAACGTCAGACCTACTTATGCTGATCTGCACACGCACAAAAAGCCCAATGTATCCCGAGAACACCACATTTACTGGCACATACCACGTCTGCAACGTCCAAGCTATCCCAGGCTTCACAACTGCTGAGTTCGCTGGGCAAACCCTATGCCTCAAGTGTTAATGTGCCCGCCTGTGAAATTTGGCAATCTTCCACTGGCAGAGATGACAGAACATATTCTAACGTCTCTGGAAACAAGTCATCCTTCACGAAAAAGGAATCAGACAAGGGGGAATGGTCTGGTGCACCCAAATCATGCGCTCGGAATTGCTTGTCCTCTTCTGCAGGTCAAAATGCACGCACAGGACCAGTTCCCACCATCAGCAACTGATGAAAAACTGAAAGACTTCACCACAGCAATTTGATTGGCAGAGCAGGAGGGATACATTGGTCCACAATACCTAAACTCTACCCTCTGATATTAATAACAGGCAATCGGGTATCTGCTGATACAATTTGGCTTCTGGGAGCAGAACGTTTGCAAGAAGCCTGTTACAATGAATATTTTATGTTAGTCTGGAAAAAGAAAATATCAAAGCAAAAATTTTTTTCCCTGGCTCTTCCCTTTTTCCACATAACAAGACAACATCCTGGACAATCTGTGTAAATAATACATTTGAGAGTCCATTATCTAAGCAATACACATATTTATTTTATGTTGGTATTGTTGCATATTTTAGTATAATCATTCCTAGGTTTAAAGCCCAGAGTAAAACAGAAGTAGACAAATCTACTACAGCAGAGATAATCAGTAAATTGGTTACTCTTTTAATATTAGGAAAAACCCATGCTAAAATTTAGCATAATACACATGAAAGACAATGTTCCTCAACTTCAGTACAATAAATATTTTCAGAAGGCCACCACATATTTCTCTTGCATCCTTTTCCTCACACTTTTAATAACAGAAATACAAGGAAAAAAAAAAACCATTAAAAAATGCTTATGTCACATGTAGCAACTGCACAACCAGAGAGTCAGAAAATGGAATTTAGTTGATTCCAGTATCCTGTAAACCTCAACAAAATGTCAGTATTTTGCCAAGTGGTCTCGCTTTGGGCTGTAAACACTCCTCACAGAATGGAAAGTCAGAAGAATTCACATTAATATTCATTAATATTTATTTTGGTAATGCCAAATTATTTCAGTATGATAGTATTTCTTTTTTCCTGAGCATGCAGGACTAACAGCAACGTATGAAATATTAAACATCCTGCTAAATCGAAACGTATGTTCAAACAATGCAAACGAAACGCGATGTTTTGACGTTGCTGAAACAAAGTTCGAAAATGAAAGCCGACTCGTGACTTAAAATTTTCCCACTAATGTTTCTGTTGAACTCAACGTGTTTTGATTCAACTGAAACTGTTTTCAAACAGTGTGTTGTTCTATGAGTGGCTGCTAACCAATTCTCACAAATCGCCTCTGTAACTACACTCATTCCTCCTAACCAGAATCCCGAGACACTTCACAAAACCAAGGACTGCCTCCATTTTAATAGCTACAATCATAAGGAGAGCTCCATTTCCAGAAAATTCACGTGTTTTTGAGCAATGATGAGAAGCAGAGGCAAGAGAAAAAAAGCTAGATCTCCTAAACTTCAGCTGCCCACATCAACCCCTCTCTTACCTTTATGAAAAAGCATATTTCGTGCATGATGGGAGCACCTAAAAGCACTGCCACAGACCACATGCTAGCTATTATATATTGGTTAAATAACATTACTTGTGTGGGGCACTGAAAAGGCCACAGTCTGCTACAAAGTACATCTTCTGGATTGTTTATTCCCTAAAATAATAGTTTTGTGTTTTCATGAGTAGAAAGAAGGTGATGGGAAGAAATGACCTTTGAAAAAGTTCTTCTAAAGCAAATCTTAAAAGGTTTTTAGGAATCCCACAAAGTCAGTAGGTTACAAAGGCAGGCTTGTAACACACAAGGGCTTTAAAAAGTAATAAAAAAAGAGTATAATACAAACAGCTGAAAAACAGTTTCTTCTTTAATTTTATTCCCAAGATCCGTATTCACAAATCTGAGCAAGCCAAGAAAATTACCGCTGGCTAGCAGCCTGGGAACAGCTGAATACCAGACAGAAGCAGCATAATTTTATCACATTTATGGATTTTTACAATGGAAATTCAACATTACAATTTAAAATTACTTACTGGAAATTTCATTATGATGGGACAAGAGGCCGGCCTGCACCTGCATCTACTGACCAAGCAAGCTATTTGACCCCCAATTGACAACGGAAACGGACACATTTCCCCACAAATGCCTTGGAAGGGCAAGATTAACAATCGTCCCACCATCCAGGCAGCTGCAGTCTGAATAGCTGTGCTACCATCAGACCCAAGCTGTGCGGGCCAGCAGAAAGATCAGGGCTGGGCTGATCACAGCTTTCCTGCAGAACGCTGGAGTTGCAGTGCCCCAGGAAACACAGAGCAGCATTCTGACAGAGCCCTGCGTGAATCCACGTGGCACTGGGAGACATCATGAGATGTGCTGTCTGGAGAAGCTCTTCCCAGCAGTAAGCACAAGGACTGTGTTGTTAGTGGCAGTGGTTCTGTTGGCCAGTTGTCCTAACCACCCTTCTCCTCCTATGCTCTGCACCTCATGTAGCCTGCAGCTGGAATCTGTTATGTGCAGGTAATCAGAGAGCATAGAAGAGGAGCTGCAGCAATCATCAACGGCCACTGACCATGCCAGCGTAAAGCTCTGGGAACACCCCTCATGTCTCAGCACTTCCCATCTCCAGTGCTAGAAGTCTCACTACCTGACTCGGCAGACTTCTGTGCAACCTTTATACAGATGTAAATCAGCATGTGGTTTGCAGGACAGCAAACTACCAAAGCTCATGATTTCATCTGAATAAAAACCAAACCAAATTCTTTAACTTCTGTTTGCTTCAGAAAAGCAACACAACAAAGGGTTTTCTACTGCCACAAAAGTATGACAGTGCTTTCAGCTGCTCCTGGATGGCCAATGCAGCAAATACCCTAGCAAGAGGTTTCAGAGCTCAGCCAGCTGAGGTGAGATAGGACCTGAAGTGAACAGCTTTGCAACAGTCCCATTGTGCACAAACACTGGTCTGTGCATGCTGAAAATGCTGTTATTACGTCCAACCCATGGAAAATACTGATCTATTGCAGATCTCAACAGGAGAATTTGCCTCTCTGTGGACTGACATTGCTGCTGCTGGATTTCCCAGTGACACCAGCAACAAAGCATTAACTGTTAAAGGATTACTGGAGACCTCACTCAACACATTGCTAAAAAGCCTCCTTCGGAACAGGATCACAATTCAGATTTCTAAAACATATTCCATGTGGTTCCCAGGATCTCATCCTGCAGGACTTAACTTTTGGCTCAATATAACAAGCTTGTTGAATACTTGAAGAACAAAGTATAATGCACCATAGCAGATGATTCTTATACAAAAATACAGGTTCCTCAGGCATAAGCATATTCAAACACATTCTTACAAAAAAAACACCTGAAGGCTGGACGTGAAACCTAACAGAGTGTTTGCTACGGGTGAACACACAATGGCAACATCTTGCCTACATAGACAGTGGGGAAGGACAGAAGAAGCAGAATATACTCTGCACAGCTTTTTAGACCAGAGTACCACACTGCCAAGCTTAAAGCACCAAACGCCAGATACTTCATGTAGCCATGGAGTATATATATAACAATTATAACAATAATAATAACAAATGACAAGTAGACTATCAATATTTTTAGGAAAGCAACTAATGTTTCTTTTACTATGCTCTGCTAGCTTGCTACATTTTCTGCGCTTTAAAGTTAAGTAATATCCCACCATTCATTCATGAGCTCCAATAACTCATTATGCAGCTGGAAGGTTTTCAGACTGCAGACAGACAGTTTCTTTCAAGCTTTTTTCCCCCCAACCTCACTGATTAATTTTGAAGACAAGACAACGTAACCAATGAAATACTTCTGAGTAGGTCACGTACTGGAGAACTTGGGTTTGCAAAGCACTGGTCACTCTGTGTATATGTAGGCATGATTCTGGACAACACTGAATAGACATTAGTATTGAAATCCATGTCACTAGTGAGGTGATTAAAGTGTAGCTAAGTACTTGATCAGGGAATGAAGAGCTTGAACTGTTTCCTACTCTGCTTGTATTATCAGCAGTGCATTTTTAGCATGTTCTCTTACCTTCAAAATAGCATGTCTCAGTGCCAACATCTAAAGTGTTATGCAACATGAGCTCAAAATACCATCAGTTTAGGATGAAAACACATTGCACTCTCCCATGTGGACATTCAGGTCCAAAAACATGGAGGAGCTGGAAGTGTCAGGTCTGCCAACAAATTATTTGAAAGGATTTTACTATTCTCTAATGGCTGAGATATGGCACATCTAATTATTGTACATTGCTTTGCTCAGTCAAATAACCTTTATTGTATAGAAACACCACAGAGCTGAGAGGTTTTTCACATCCTTACTCTTCTATTTTTGATAAACTAGTCCTACCACTTCAGAATCTTAATTGAATTCTTCTGAAATATTCACTAACTGGAACCAGAAGTTCGCAATTTGCTAATTAATTTCACATGTATGATCCATTACTTTAAATTCCAGTGAGACTATAGTTTGGCATTGCCATGCAAATAAGCAGGGAAGCCAAGATTAAAAAAGAACCAACCCAAACTGACACACCCAAAGCCACAAAAACCACACCCCTACCTCTCTCCCCTAAAACACTGCTCCTGGCTCTGACAATCAAATAGACACAATGCATTATTTCAAACCAAAGCCATTCCCTCTACTTCTTTTGTGTTCTCCAAGCCAGTCATTCACAATCTAATAGGCTGGAGTGATGGTAGGCATGTTCTGTCCACTGACACTCATGTGTCCTATACTCAAATCGAGACTGGAAGAGACCTCTGGGAAGATACAGTCAGCCTCAAGGTATTTCCAAGTAAGGGTGACTCCACCAGCACCCTGGGAAACCTACTGCAATGTTGGCATGTTCTTACAGTAACAATTCTTTTTCTGACACACAGATGAAACTTCCCCTGAGCAGCCTATGCCTGCTTCCTCTTGTCCTCTGCATCCCCGTACTCGCATCTTCCGTACAAGCCATCGTTGAAGCACTCAAAGGCTATGACTAGATTGGCCTCAGTCTTCTCTTCCCTGGGTTGAAAAAAATCCAATTCCTTCAGCCTCTCCTTCTTCATACAGTTTGCCCTTGTTGCTGCAAGTGTGCACTGCCAACTCCACATCCTTTCTGATGAGACAGGAAAAGAACCGATACGCTGGTGTGGAAACTTTAAAAAGATACAGACATGTATGAGAGTATATTTAGGAGAAGAGGCATGAATAAGCTAAATACCACAACACCAAATCACACTTCTCTAGTATATTAATGATATTAGAGCCATATACACTAAGTTTTCAAGGCAATTCTACCATAAACACGACAGCATTTCTTATCTTACTACAATGGTAGCAGCACATTAAGTTCACACTTATTCCTGAAAGAGATCCCTGTTAGGATTAGCAGACAATGTCCATTATTTGTTTGCACTACTGAACCAAGGATCTACACAATGAGTTGCTGACACCATCTAGTACACTGCAGCAATACTTATTTATACACTGCTGTCTACAATAATTAGCTAGTTTTTCATGGGGACAAGATAATCAGCTGTGATACTAAAAACCCAAGTAAAGAAAATTAACGGACACATAAGCACTTCCACAACTGCCAGTGAAACAGAAAGCAGCATTTTGTCATTTCCATGAAGAACAAACGATTCCCCTACTTGACTCATCTAAATCTCAGTGCCTTGAAGGCTATGATTAGCCTGAAAACTGTAACTGACCACAAATGATAACAGAATATCCCGAGACAACATGACATTCGTAACATCGCTGTAGCAGTTTGGAGACTCTGAAATCACATTTCAGCCCTGAGATGCCTTCTTCAGAAGGTGACTACTTCTGACCCACTCCCAAAAGAAACAGCTTATAAAGTTTTCCATTTATACACGCTCACCTTCTAGATTGCACTGAGCTGTAAGCTTTCTTAAATTTAACTTTCCAGTAACTGCCTGAGGTGCTACCATCAATTAAGGTTTTCAATACAGTTCACAGACTTCAATACTTCATAACTTAGCACAGTCTTGCGACTCTCTCCATGCAGTACCAAGTGTCATAAAAAATGTTCTACTCCCCCCACCCTCCCAACTTGCTCTCAGTTACTTCAACCACTTAGTCGATGAAATGAATTATGAAGAACTTAGCAGACCTTCAAATTGTTTCAGAGAAACTGAAAAGTCATATTTATGCTTCACTACACTCCTGCCACTGTACATCAACAGCAGAGTAACTAATAACTCACACCAACAACTGAAGCACAATTCAGTGCCAAGAAGCTGCTGTATTAGAAACAAAAACTAAACAAAAACCCCCTGAAAACACTTCCTTACTCAGATCTGCTTCCTTTTTGTATCCAGAGTCTGATGTGACTATATATAAATAAAAATATTAGCTGAGCACAGCCACTACAGGAAGGTAGAGTTGCTTCCACCCTCTGCTAAGCCTCAGCAACAGCCCTGCTGTGCCTTCATCAGTTGCATTACCAGGAAGTCACTGCTTCCCTTTTGATTGTCACAGACCCAAACCAGAGCACGTCTCTCATGTTCCTTGTGCCCCTAGACTCCACTAAAGATACAACCATTTTGCACACACAGTAGCCACAAATCTGTCAATGGTTAATTATCAGCCTGCAACATCACACTCCAAAAAATGTTGGCTCCTGGAATTTGCCAAAGACAATGACTTCTTGATCCCTAGACCACTCAAAAATGCCACTCCCAGGAGAAGGATAATCCACATCATTAAGAGAAAGGAAGTCAAAAGCCCCAGTCAGGTGCCTCTCAACATCAGAAAACAAGCAGATGGCACAGATGTTGCTGATAACCTCGTTTGGCCCATGACAACTTTTTTAGAGGTATGAGGACTCTCAGAGCACAGCTGAATGAACAGAATTAGGAGCAAGTCCTCTTTATCTTGACAACTGAAACACCAAAACAACTGTCAACTCAGCACCACAGTCTTCTCCAGAGATCAAGAGCAAATGTCTGACCCAAATGCTTCAAAAATGGTACTCATTTTCAGTTGCTCCATGCCTCCCTCTCCCCAGTCACCCATTAGAAAAATTACCTGAAGCTGGAAAGGTGTAAAATGCACTAATATGCTCCTGATGAAGACACACCACTCAAAGAGTATGAAACTAACAACTGAGGTCTTCACAAAAACAGACACCACATTCCCCATCCCCCTCAACTTAAATAACAGTTTAGTTATTACTAAACACACAGGGACAGACCAAGATACAACTGCTCTGCATCAAGGGCAGTATGTGAGCACTGTCTAGCTCTTCACACCGACAGAATTCAACCATGGAAGGAAAACAAAGCATCCATATTAACTAACTTTTGTAGGTAATGGGGGTATGGAAAGATTTATTCGAATCACAGCTCTGTCAGGTCTCAGCAGCCGTACCTACATTGCAAGATACAGCCTCAAGTATGCTGAGAGCAGTGCACACACCCACAGACATTAGCTTCCATTCACAGTGGTTTCAAGGGTACCATTTTTAACAGTACACCATGTCACAACAAGGTAGCAACTACAGCAAATAAAAAAAAAAAAGAGATGGTGTTTATAAATCTCTTAGATAATTCTCTGCAGTTTTACTGCCATCTCCAACAACACCCGACTCAAGCTTCCCCAGGGAGCCTGTGTGGGGGATGTTCAAGGCACCGCAGCTGCAGCCCAGGGAAGAAGCAAAACCCAAGAACTTGTGGGTGACACCTACAGCAATCTCACTTCCTCCCAGACAACAGCAACAGCTACGCTACGCAAAATATTGCTCTGCCCTGTCTGAGAGTCTTTTTTGATCAGGAGGTGGAAAAAAACACCCCCAAAACACTAGCCCTCATACTTTGAAGAACAAATCTTTGTGATCCCTGGCCTTGAGGGTTACCAGGAAGATGAGCAGCCCTTGCAAATAGCAGTGCATGGGAAGTTCAGACATGCCTCTTTGCCATATGCATTCAACAGAGACAGTGCAGAGACTGGATACAGTCTGACCTTCAGCACTTCAAAGTTCAGGAAGTGAGTACTCGGAGTAAATAAACTTCTACAACCACCACCAAACACACTACTGCCAACTGCCTTCAGAGAAGACTCTGCTACCACCTTCCATGATGTTATCAGAATCACTTCTTACATGGTATTGCTCTTCAGATTTCAGCTCCTGGAAGCCAGCAATTAACTGAAAAACTCATCTGTCATTTCAAGAGATAATGAAGTGTAAGTCTCATCACTTCTGGGTACTATCTGATTTTTTAATATCCAATTCATACTTTCCAAAAGGTTGAAGTGGCCAGTACTGGCATACTTATGTCCTACTACTTCATAAGTTGTCAAATCTCTCAGCTTTCAGTCCATTATTATATACAAATCCCAACTTTATAACATTTCTAGACAGCTCTAGCATTATCTTGAGTACAATTTATACCTCTTCCATTTCATTTAAAAAGACACTGAACTGGAACTGGTCTGGAACAATTCCGTATGAACAATACTCTCTTTCAATAAATCTGTTAAACATTGTTTTCAAAATCTAATGATGAACCTTTTAAATTTCATTTTCATTTTTATGGAGCTGCATATATTAAAACATATAGCCTTATGAATCATCTTTACAGTCCACCAAGCAGTTTAGTAATACTGAACATAGTTTGTTTAGCCTGAAAAAAGCTTTGCTTTGATCGTGTGCAAACTACTATGTGCAGTTTCTGAATGTATAGAAGATTCTGACACCTCAGGAGCATAAAAATGTCCTCTAATGGCATGAGTACATTATGTGGATAACCAAGGTTACCTTATAGCTGAAACATTTATTAGTACAAGCCTATAGTAAACAGACTGCAAAACGATTCCAACGTTCACTAATTCACTCCATTGGTCTTAACACTGCATAGCTTGAAGGACATATTACACAGCAATGAGAAAGAAAAGGGAATAGCATAGCCTAACATCTGTAGTCATTTCAGAAGAATTTGTTCTATTGCAGCTGCCCTCCTTCAGGAAAAAAAACCCAAAACAGGTATTTGCTCTGGTTGCAAGGCCAGCACCAGGGAGATGCCATCACAGTACATTCAGATGGTGCTCAGCATCTTCCTTCCACAGAGGTGTTTCCAAACACACTGGAGCTTTACACTAGGTCAAAACTGTTCACAACAGAGACCAAGCCGACTGCCTGCAGTTTGGAGCATGCCCTTTGTCCACCTCAGCTGTCATCATCTGTCTTCTTCAGCCACACAGCTCACTGTCATCCTCCCACAAAGGGCAGCTATGGAGCTGCCCTACGCAAGCTTCAGCAGAACATCCCACATTCAGAGATCCCATGTATTTATATGAACAAAGCCTCTGTTCTGGGTGTGCTTGCACAGAGCCAGGGTTACACGCAGTCCATCATCTCTCCACTGTGTAATGCGTGCACACAAAACTTCCCCTTGGCACCCTCAGTCTAGTGAGACCCTGTCTCGTGGTGCCTTGCTCAGACGTTGCAGAGCAAGTCGAGATTCACATCACACATTATCCAGAGCTGTCCATCCCTGGTCTCTTGTGTGCTCAGTGGAGAGCAGGCTTTTGGTACAATTGATTGTGATTGTCAGTGTTTCTCACACATTTTGGTAACTCATTCTTGCAAACCACACAACAGCTCAAAACTGTATTTTTTTTTGCAGCAGAGAAGCAAACTATGTCCCTCCTTCCTGTTTCTGCCATGATTAAGCATCTGATTCACTCTCAGCATCCTTAAAAGATGATTAGATTGAAATTTTTTCTTTCCCAGTATAAAGTAAAACCAGACATGAAAAGGCAGGCAACGATTCCAGAGGCCATCTAGGAGCTTCAGAATCTTTTTACAGAAAAAAAACTCAACGACTAGACTGATGGCAGCACCCCTCAATGTTTCCTGGCATCTAATTTGTCCACATGAACCCCTGTGCCTCTATTTTTAATGTAGTAGTACTGACCTCAAGTTTCTGTATGACAAATCTCAGATACAACACAGACTTAATCTCAGCAACAGAGAAAGATCCTGCTTCTGACATGCAGCATGGGAAAGCAGAAACTCCATGGAACTGCTTCTGTAGAGGATTTCCCAGATCTTTGAAAGAGTATCTATAGCTTCAAATGGAAATCAAAATGCGACCACAGGAGATCTGCACCAGAGGATGGACACCAAAATGTAACATGCATTTGACGTGTTATAATTGGAGAAAGACCAACAGTCCTGCATTTGTGCATGGAGGCCCCATGCTGCTTTTCTCCTGCAACAGGGGATCAATGCAAAAAGAGCTGGCACCAACCAAAGACTCATCATGCACGAACTTGTCAGCAGTGAGATCTGAGAGAGAAGCAAGACTAGACAGCTTCCTCCAGTGCCATTACTCTTCTGACACCCCTCCAAGGGTTCAGCAGCATGGCCTTTTCCTTTCTCTGTCTTCTTTCTCCAAATGGGAACAGCACAGATTGGGTTTCCTATTTTGATCACATCTATTTTCTCTTCTTAGATCACTCTTAGGAAAGGATTCACAGTGAAAGAATCATTTTCTAGATCAGTTCTTATAACTACCCGTGTGTGTGGCACAGTGTACATAGCCTGTTATAGCAGACAACGTTTAATTGCTGCAGTTTCTTGACTGGTAGTTCTGCTTTACCATCACAATGACAAAGGTCAAACTCTCCACATGCTGCCTGCAGAGTAGAGTTGACACCTCTGTCTTGAAGAGTACTGCTGTTTTAGTCTCAGCTGAGCTCTCCACTCAATCCAGGACAAATTTAGTCATTGCTGATGTTAATTTGTGCCAGCCGCTTATTAAATAATTTTGAAAAAGAGAAAATAACCACAGAGCAGAAAAAAACAGGGCAGAGGGAAGTCAGTACAAAAGCCAACATCTTTATCTGACCTGTGGCAGCAAAGTGACATGAAAACAGGATGGAAGGGGCACAGAGTTTCACAGGTGACACCATTTGCGTTACACAGAAAAGGCATCAAGATAACACAGGCTATTACTGGAAAAAACATAGTCCATGTTCTTAAATGGTGCTCATTTCTGCTGTAGGAAAAACAGCATTTATCAAGATCAGAAATTAAAGAGGCATCCAAACCTTATAGACTTGTCCATATGTCCCATTTCCAACAACCTGCACCAGTTCAAATATTCCCGCAGGGTCCTGCAAAAAGCAAAAGGAATAATGTCATTTGTAGCAAAGCAACCATACAGCTGCTGCTCTAAATAAATGGAGACGTGTGAAGAACACAAGAATTCAACTGATTCAGCTAAGCAGTATAATAAGGAATAAACTCCAGGCCTCCTCAGCCTGAAAACACTGAGCTAGTCTGGAGGCTGAGGTGCTGTCTTCTGCTACAAAACTCTTAAGCTCTATCAACGTAAACAAAGGAAAGAAGATCAACAACAGAACTGAAAAAAATGCTATGGAAAGCACTTGATCCCAATGACCTTATGAAAGTGAAATGTACCATCCTGGGCAACTCTCAGGCTGCAGGTAGGCTGGGAATGCTCAATTGTCCTGTTTTGCAAACAAAACAAGAGTGAAACTGACAGATGGATTGAAGCCCTGGATCTGCACCCAAACTAGAGTGCTAATCATTTACATGAGGGATTCATGTGTCAGGTGATCACTGTACCACACCACATGAACTGGTGAACCATTCTACTGGTTTAACACCAATTGCTCTAAAACCAACCACTGCAGCAGATGTTTTTCTCCAACGATGAGATGCTGCTGTCTTTCACATATGGAAAGACTAGTTGCAAGGGATAGGCAAGTAAACGTTTGCTCCTGTATGACTGAGCACATTAAGAAATCTGTTGCTTCAGTTAAAACTCACTTGAGAGATTTATATAAAAACATTAAGAACTCAAGAGATCAGTTTCTCGGTTTCTGGCTGAGACATTTATCAGTCCATTCATTTCTTGGTATGATATCAAGAGATTTATATAAAATATTATTAACTCCACGTGTCAGTTTTGCCACATCTGTTTCAGCAATCTGTCATGTCAGTTGATGCCTATTGGTACTGCTGAGGGATGTGATACAGAAAAACATTAACTCATCAGTACAGCTTCCCTGGTTGCAAAAACATCCTTTTTTTAAGGTATCAAGCTACTTCTGCACTCTACTTAAATGTTATTCTTTTAACATAAATAATGCTTTCTTCATATCTGATATGGAAGTGTTTACCTTGGCAAAATCCCAGTGGAAACATATGGGCTTTTTGCTGAGCAGATTCTGCCTTAACTGGCACAACTGTCATGAGAAATGGCAATAGCTTTCACTGTCAGAGCAACACAGCACAGACTGCCACAAGTGAAAGTACTAATGAGTTGCTTTAGTTTTTGCCTTGAAGTTAGAAGAGGTTTAATCTCATAGTTCCTGTGTTGTCAACCTCACATGACTTTTTTTTTAAAAAAAAAAACCCAAACCCTAATTAACAATGCATAACCCAGATCAAATCACTCACTTCTGACCCGTGCACAGGCCAGTCTGAGCCTTCTGTCTTAACAGAAGGTGGTAAGGCATGGCCATACACGCTCAAACCTCAATTCCAAAAGACCTTCCACAAAAAGGAAGTCAATGGGATCACTCATGTATGGAGCCAAGCACAGGTGTAAGAACATCTGCAACACTGGGATCTTTGTAAAGCGCTTTGCTGGCTTCTCGTGTTTTCACTTTCCATTTCTACTAGTCTTGGATGTAAATAAGCCATACACTTTGCTTCAACAGATCTGAAGTCAGCCATAATCCATACCTGCTGCTTCAGCAGGTAGTACAAACCTCTGCCTTGCATGCAACCTTCCCATAGAGCTCTGCTGTGGGCTGTATGTGTTCTGTGCAGTAAAATGCACAGCGACTCTCTGAGGAACTCTTCCAGATAAGGGCCTCCATGCACAATATTTACTGAACTCCTCCATGGGAAGCACAAGCACCACCCCATTTCCACACCTCTCCTACAGAAAGTAGCCCTTCTGAATTAAGAGGCATTCATAGTGTGCAGAAACCTGGAGGAACGTAAGCAAGCTGCACGTTTAACTCAGAGCTTGCAACTTTCCCTCTCATTTTAATGCGTGCTCTGCCTTCCCTCTTCTTCTCCAAGCTTATTTCTTATGCAAGCATAACAATTGAATGTGCTTCAAAACCACCTTATCTCCCTCCAATCAATTTCATTCTGTTCTAGCATCCTAATGGCTAGTCTCTAAAGGTTTCAGACACTCCAGGAAATCCACAAATAATTATCTACATAAATGTCAGTGTTAACTTTAATATAGTGAAAATCCTATCCTGTCCTTGCTAGCCAACTGAGCATTAACGCCTCAAGTCTCTGCAGCTCTGACTATAGCCAAAATACTTGTCCATCTCTCTTCTTTTAATCAGAACACCATAGTGAACTGAGCCTTGTTAAGAGTCATAAAGGATATTAAACTGGGCTCCGACTTTGGTCCTTGGATTGCCCTTCTTTGCTTGGAAATCAGCACTGCATCGTTTGCTGGCATTCTTCACAACAGGCCAACTTCTTAATTATCTTGGAGTTAGGTATCATCTTTGATGTAGTGCTTCCTCTCAGCTACCATTTAAGACCCAGGGTCCATCTAACCCTTCACCAGCCAGCACCTGCCAAATTGCTTGGTTTGCTTTGACAGATGCCAAAATCCCGGCCTCAACATTCATCATTTTAAGGTTAATTACTGTAATGCACTTTACCATATGGTGGCCTTCTTGCTTTCCTGCAAGTGATCTGCAGAGTGATCAAAAGGCAAGAGCAAGACTGCTGACCCAGAGGCACCCAGGCCAAATCCATCTCAAATGCACACAGCAAGAGCCCAACCAAAATGCATTTTTAAGTGTCTCTGGAGCTAAACAGAATACAGGTGTCTGAAGCTCAAGTTCTCCTACAGGTCCTCTGCACATAATGTGGAGATCTGAGGTTTTTTAACCAGCTGACTGGCCCTGATGAACCCTGGGCAGAAGCACCCCAATAAGATTACGGCAGCAACATTTGGAAACTACAGCACAAATCCCCTCTCTCTTTCCAGGAAAAGGGGAAAGCCCTGGCGAGCACCCATGTGGAGGGCAGCAAGGCCAGCTCCTACAGTTTGGAAATTACCCCAGTCCCAGCTGTGTCTCCCTGCTGGACTTCCTGACCACGGTGGGGCTGGCAGAAGCCCAGCACTACGGAGCTCCTTCCACTCCCTGAAATACCTAAGACAAGGCAGAGGTAAAGCACCTGTCTTTACCTAAGCAGCACAAAGCCTAAACTTAGGTTGCTGATGTGCCAAAAGTTTCCTCTGAAAGGACACGTTTGTCCCATCCCTGCTGAAGGCTGAATCTTGTGCTCATAGCCTCTGGGAGGTTTCTGCATTGGATGGTTTGACAGCACCACTCTCCTGCAAACTTACACTGGTTTCTTATTACTTATTTAAGGAGATAAGATTCATCTGCTAAAGCTCTGAAGAAGAGCTTCCATTATTTCGTCTCACTCTCCTGAGCAGAGCCAGGTTAAACTTCTGCATCCCTAGACAGAGGCCTCGTGTCATCTTCACAAACTTCACTGTCTCTGCTGCCTTTCTTCTTTCTGCCTCTGGTCTGGAACACCCTCATCACCACGTGATTGTTTCAAAGGCTTCTCCTAGCCCTCTGTTTTTTTTTTTTTCTTTCTTTCTTTCTTTCTAATTTTTTCTTTAGAAAATGGCTTGCTTTGCTTTTGCTGTCTGGGGCTGACTGCTTTTTGCCACAATTGAACTCTTCCCTCTCCTTTTGGAGAGCTCTCCAAACCCAAACTGCCTCGGTTGGGCTGGGTTGAGAGCTGGTCAGCTTCTGTGTAAAAAAGGAAAGTGGAACTAAGGGGCATCACACACAAGCCCATTAACTCTTTGTGGATGTGAAACACTAACAACGTGGCCAAAGTTTGGATTATGTTAAAAAAAAACCCCCAAAACCACAAACACATAATGATAGAAATTCACAGAAAACTAGCGAGTGGTGACTTTTTTTAGCTTTGGGGAAAAAAAAACCCCCAAAACCAACCAACAAACCTTAACCTCAGGAAAAAAAAAAACCAAAACCCTCTATAACAGCCAAAACGCCACAATTTTCTCCCGGAAAATCCTCATTTCTCTTCTCTCCAGAGCTTCACAGCATTCACATCACCCTTAGGAACGTCAGTACGAATTACTGCGGCGGGAGGCAAAGGAACCTCTCCGGTGGGNCTTTCTTTCTTTCTTTCTAATTTTTTCTTTAGAAAATGGCTTGCTTTGCTTTTGCTGTCTGGGGCTGACTGCTTTTTGCCACAATTGAACTCTTCCCTCTCCTTTTGGAGAGCTCTCCAAACCCAAACTGCCTCGGTTGGGCTGGGTTGAGAGCTGGTCAGCTTCTGTGTAAAAAAGGAAAGTGGAACTAAGGGGCATCACACACAAGCCCATTAACTCTTTGTGGATGTGAAACACTAACAACGTGGCCAAAGTTTGGATTATGTTAAAAAAAAACCCCCAAAACCACAAACACATAATGATAGAAATTCACAGAAAACTAGCGAGTGGTGACTTTTTTTAGCTTTGGGGAAAAAAAAACCCCCAAAACCAACCAACAAACCTTAATTAAAAAAAAACCCCCAAAACCACAAACACATAATGATAGAAATTCACAGAAAACTAGCGAGTGGTGACTTTTTTTAGCTTTGGGGAAAAAAAAACCCCCAAAACCAACCAACAAACCTTAACCTCAGGAAAAAAAAAAACCAAAACCCTCTATAACAGCCAAAACGCCACAATTTTCTCCCGGAAAATCCTCATTTCTCTTCTCTCCAGAGCTTCACAGCATTCACATCACCCTTAGGAACGTCAGTACGAATTACTGCGGCGGGAGGCAAAGGAACCTCTCCGGTGGGAAACACTCCGGGCAGGGCAGGGCTCCCGTGGGACGATCTCGCTGGCGAAGGGGACGCGACCCCTCCATCGTGAGAGCAGAGCAGAGCAGAGCAGAGCGGCAGGGCGAGCCGAGCTAGCGAGGACCAGCCCCAGCGCAGCCCTGGCCCCGCAGCCCCCGCGCTGCTTCCCTCGGCGTGGATGCTGCTGCCCCGCTCCTCCTGTCCCACGGCAAACCCCGTCAGATAAAGGGTGAAAAGCAGCCTCGCGAAGCCCTCGCACACCCTCGGGGCGAGGCTGCAGAGGCGGCGGGGGGGTGTCCCCGAGCCGGCTTGCAGCGGGTGTCCCCCCGCGGGACGCTGCCCCCTCTCCCCGCCCATCCTTACCCGCAAAGCCGCCAGGTCGATGCCGTCCAGGCTGCGTGCGGCGCAGTCCCGCGCCATGGCCCCGCTGCCTTCGGCCGCGAGCTAACGGTGCCGCGGGCATGCCCGGCCGTGCCCCGGCGGGCGCAGGGAGACGGGCGTGCCCGGCCGCCCCGACGGACCGAGCAGCTCTCCCCGCTCGGCGGGCGGGCGGGCGCGCACGCAGCCCCGGGGCCGGCACGGCTGCCGTCGGGGACTTTGGCGGAGACGGTTCCTCGGGGGGGAAAAAAGTTTGCGAGGAAGTGACGTGCCGTGCTGTGCCGTGGCGTGCCGCTGCCGGCGGGAGGTCGGGCGGGGGGTCCGGGGGCCACCTGCCGCCAGGGGTGTGTGTGGGATGTGGGATGTGGGATGTGGGATGTGTGTGTGTGGGATGGGGGGAGGAGGCGCTTCGGCACA